>JAOUQT010309823.1:0-26109 GCA_025769995.1 Xyliphius kryptos | reverse complement strand
GGGTTGATTCAGCACCCTGGAGCAATGAGGGTTAAGGGTCTTGCTCAAGGACCCACATTGGTAACTTCAGTGGACCTTCTATTTAAGTTAGCGTGTGCAAAACAAGTATTAAGTGACAGATTACCCATCATCCATTGTTTGCCAATAGCTAGATGATGGGAGCAGAAAACGCGAGGAAGCCGGGGAAGGCAACTATGTCCGTGTGGCGTAAGCCGACAGGAAACCGAGATCTGCAATCCCAACACGACGCAGTGAGCCAGCGGGGAACACAGTAGCGAAGCAAATCCCACTGACAATGCGATCACTGTAAAAACACATCACCGAGGCATGACCCGCTCGGCCTCCGAAACGACCCGGGCGACCCCGGAGCTCGGATCTGGATTTCTATTAGAATGACCTAACGCTCGTTATTAAAGTTAGGACCAGTGGGAACAATGGATAAATCGTTCAATTGAACATCCCGATAAGTGAAATGACAAAAAGCCTGTGCCAAATGCAAACGCGTCGGTCAAAAACGACCTCGGCACCGAGGAGTCGGAATCGGCCCCGCGTCGTATGGGAAATTACCCGTGCTCTGACCAACCGACCCCCAGCTCTAGTCGAGTGATTTAATAGGTAGCTGACACTGCTCTGGGGAATGGAAGAGAGGACAATGCGGATCCGAGACCGATAACGATGGGATGAAAGGAGACTGGCAGATGAATGTCAGGTATTGTAGAAGCCGATAAAGGGAAAGGCCCTGGACCGTGAGGAAAAGGTCAGTCATTAGCCAAGTGGAACCTCGATCCACACAGTGGCCCGTAGGGGTGGGAGGAGACATTATGCGCAAGTCGGTGCCCTACCCCACTCCAAAATCAGGAGCACTCTTAAAAAAGTAGTCAAAGAAATATACAAACAATACTGCTGGCGGTCCTTCAAATGCTAAGGAGAGAAGAAGGGGCAGAGAAATGGATGTTCCGTAGACGTAGAGGCTTAATGACAAAGGACAGAAGGCCAGATAGAAAGAATGTGAAGGGAGGTCAGAGGTCGGAGAGCGAAGCAATATCGGAGAAGAAGACATAGGGGTGGATGGAGAGAGAAACACCGGGGAGGTGGGGGAGGGTAAGAATGAAATTTGAATTGGCGCCGCGTGAACTGCTCAGTCTGATTTGAGATGTTTACGTATTGTTACTTTTAGGGTAAAGTACCGGTCCAATGTTTTGTTTTCTCCACTTACCATATAGACTGACTCGTTTGTTTTCTTGTTTCTCTGTTGGTCAGGAGTAACCAAAAATGGCAGAACAGGTATAATTTGGGTGGTGGATTGTTTTTCAGCTCGGCAGGGACACTTATGTTTCAATGAAAATACAACAGCACTGCTGCACTAGCACACCCTCACCACATCTCAGTGACACTGCTGGGATAGGAATAATGCACCAAGCAAATAATACCTTCTCTGTGGGGCTACTATTGAGGTCCTGACCATTTGGGGACTACAGTATACACTCTGTCCTCTAACAGATGGACTACAGTCTGTAAAAGTGGAACTACAAAGTCCGACCTTGTTTGATCAGTTCCACTTACCATACAGTGCCAGTTAAAAGTTTGGACACACCTCAACTCCTTTTGTCTAACAGAAAAGTCTTCATTTTCAAATATGACATTTGGGGCAGTTGTAGGCTTTGCAACCTGAAAGTGGCCGGTTCGATTCCCCGTCCCACCGAGTACTATGGCCAAAGTGCCCTCGAGTGGGGCACCCAACCCCCAATCGCTCCCCGGGTGCCGAATCAAAAAGGCTGCCCACCGATCCGGGCACGTGTGTTCACTTCACCATTGTGTGACAAATGGATCATTTTATTCACGTTAGAAGGCGCCGTGGTGTAGTGGTTAGCATGTTTGCCTCTCGGGGCTAAGGATGTGCCATTGAAATGTAAATGTAATGTAATGTCATTTAGCCGACGCTTTTATCCAAAGCCACTTACAAATGAGGGAAAGTCCACCCAGATGGAGATGTGAACTTGTGGAACATCGAACAACCCAAGATTGAGATTCTCCCGGTTCCCCTCCACGGTCCAAAAACCTGTATCCGAGGTTAATGGACCGCTCTAAATAGTGTGCGGATATCCGCCCAGTGCCCGAAACTTTCTCCCTCGGACGGGCATGGCGAACCCCCCTCGACCCTGGTAGAGGATTAAGCAGAAGATGATGAGATGAGACCTGACTTTTTTTGAATATGTTTCATACAAGGAGTTACTAGATTTGTGACTGAAGCGCTCTGGTTGTACTAATAAGGTCGAGGAGGTGCTGGAGGCGGTACCACCTACTTTGTGCGCGGTTTAAAAACCTCAGTGCGTCGGCCCAGGTTTTTGTTTTGTTTTGACACATTGGCTTACGCCGATAACCCTAAATGCCCCGAGTGTTTCATGATGGTAGGATGAATTAGCAAAGCTTTTTGTTTGAGATCCCTCTTTCTTAAGTAGCACAATTTCTTGCTGTTTTGACGGTGCGTGTATATACATTTCCACCATTGGCAGTATTTGAGGTATATTAGAACGTCTCCCAGTGAGCCGCCGGCAATGCGTGTTTAAACACTGCTGTAGCAATTCCACTTTCACATCTTTCCCCACGTTTCAATCAAACAATCCGATTCCATCCCTACGATAAAACGTCTAGCTTCATGAAGCACAGCCATTTCTCTCGAATCCTCATATGACTCTCGGTCCCGCCATGTGTCAGTAGATGCACGAGCCGAAATATCGCAGGCTCGCGGCACGCGGCGGTCAGTCATGCGGAAACCCGATATTATGAAACTCACTGACGGGCCGCGTACACCCCCCACACACACAGTACACGTGCAGTCCATGCAGTTTTCTACACACTTCAAGCAAGTTTCCCATAAAGCCTAAGCTTCAGGGCTTATTCAAAACAAGTCTTTCATTAGCTTCTCTTACGCTTGGATAACCTACAATAAGTACTTTTTTAGCTCCTATTTTCCACCGCCAAGCAAAAAAACAGCAAACGGGATTTGAATTTTTTTACACATTTGGCTGTAGGGCGGCACGTGGGCGTCGCGATTGGCACGTCCACCTCTCGGGGCCGGGGATCACGGTTTGAATCTTAATCTGGGTGTGTTGGTTTTTCCCGGTTTTCTTCCACAGTCCCAAAACATGGATCGAAGATAAATCGGCTGCTTTAAATTGCCCCGTATAGTGTGTGCGTAGTGTGGATCGGCACCCTGTCTGTCGTGGTGCCCCGGACGGGCATGCGAAACACCCCCGTGACCTTTGTAGATGGTTAGACGGAATACAACGAGACAAGACGAGAGGAGACGGTCGTCTCTGAATGTAGTATATCGTGAACCGTTGGAACACTCGTGCCGCGCCAGTGGGGAGAAGTTGATAACGACGTGAAAGGCAATCGATGGCTCTGGAGTTGATATATTTACAATGAGCGTGTAGAGTGAGGTTTGTGGCAATTGAAATTCTGAAATGGATAAGTGGAATGAACATGGTGTGAGTTGTGACCGGTGTCCACGCGGTGGCTTTGTCACGTGAATTTATTAGTTTGTGTTCCGAGGACACGATGAGGAATGACGGAACCAATTTTCAGCTTGGTAGGTTCTGGCCAAGACCCCGATCCAACCGAGGTTTTGCGTTCGATGGCGATAGAAAATGTACGATTTGAATCTCGGAAAGCGAGAACCAGTTTTTTCAAGGACATGATGGAAGATTAAAGTGGCAGGTTTCGGATCTTTAGGTACTCAGGAAGACCTGGGACACTGGTTGGGTCTCGTGTTTGATGGTGATATCAAATAGGAAGATGAGAAGTAGTTCGTTTTTCCAAGGACGCGATACGGCTGCGCAATGCCAAATTTCAGCCTCGTGGGTACTCGGGAAGTCGGAGAGTTAGCGATGAGAAAATCATTGACTGATTGTTGGCTTTGCCTTTTCTTAGTATAAAATTAACACTTTCAATTGTCCCATCTGTACTTAACCCAAATGTATGAGAACGGGATTCTGGGCCTTCATTCTCCTAGAGTCTCAGACCCATTGCATTTCCCCTCTGTGGTTCTCCCAGGCATCGATGGCGGGAGCTAGAACACTTTGTATTGCCAGGCTCCTGTTTGGCCCAACAGTAAACCTATAAACCCTTTGCTTCGAATGTACAGGGACAGACCATAAATACACTGGCACTGATGTAAGGCAGAGAGATCTTTCCCACGAGAGCCCTCCCCACGGGCCACCGCCCGCATTTCAATCGAAGCAAGGTTCTACCCCTGGGCTTGTCACAGAGTGGCGTTAACCATTTGTTATCGAGCGTTTGGCTTCTCTCTCGGCGTTCGGCGGGGACGGGAAGAACCACGTCCTATTCTTATCTTCTCCGAAATACCCGCTACACCTGCGATTCCGATGCAGTTTATAGTTTATACGGACCCCCTGCTTAGCTCTTGTCTCGTAGGCTATTCCGATCACCCGAGGTCCTGTTTCTGCTAAGCGCCGATCCCCGGTGTGGGATAAGTACATTCATTTGCAGGACATTCGATACGGGCACTGCCACCGTCCCCTCCCTTTATGGAAGCCGTCCTTTATTTACACGGTTATTTATTTATCTGTGTTTCCGGCCTTTCCCGGCCGCGTCGCTCGGCAACCGAAGTGGGTATATGATATCCGGTTTCTTCAGCCGGGCCAAAACCCGGCAGCGCGCTTAATCAAAACACCCAGCAGTGCGCTTTAGGGATAATACTTAATCAAATAAGATACTGGGTGTCACGGTTCTCGGGAAGAACACAAGAAAACATTCCCACATTTAAGTCATTAATGTGCTATTTTGAAATGATGGTATTTGTCTGTGAAGAGTTGGTATCCGTGTGAAACTCGGTTACACAAGAACGAAGAGTGTTTAAGAGAGTAGTTGTGGAAAATATGATTTTTCTATGTCTACCTGTGTAAGTTACGTTAGTCTGTTTGATGGCTGGTGTGTTAAATGTTATAAGTGTTGGGTACGTACCTTACTATCGGTCAGTCGGGCCTCTATTTCTCGAGGGTATGAATTCTCCGTCGCTTGCGAGTGACCCATTACGGGCCGACTGCATTTCCAGTGTCTGTTACCTGAGCCTCAAACAGCACCTAAGGGGTATAATTAAGTTGTATAAGCTTAACGATAATGTATAATTAACAGTGCTCACTCAAGCACTACACAAAATACCCTGATCATCCAAAAACCACTACATGGTTAGAAGTTATGGCTAATTTGTGTGTGTAGCATTGAACTACCCGCCTTTGAGTATGTAGATGGTTTTGGAGCTACTATAGGGATTGTAGTTTTGTGATCTCCATTTCTATGAGTCAAAAGGTCACTGGAGGATGATGGGGCATGGGCAAAAGCCTTGTGACTACACCGAAATAATGACATGATTCCGCAATATAGCTCGTTGAAACTATGTCATTACAAACAAAAGACCCTCTTAGCAGTTGTAACAGAGTAATACATTGTGGTGAATAGGTGTTTCCGGACATCTAATTACCACAAGAACTGCTCGCCAAGAGCTTCACAGATCGTTCCCCGTGCGCCAATTTCAAGAGTCGGTCGGAGGGGCGAAAAGAACCCTCGCGACGGATCGGTCGGAGGGTTCTGGCGATTTTGTCAGGAGCGTCTGAACATTTGGTTTTGGTACTGCCGACTGTAAAGTTTAATGAAGGAGGGTCTGTCATTAGTACTTTGGACTGGGAAGGAAGGGGGTACTCCTCTGCCGGGCCGGGCCCTCGTCCTATTCCGGCTCGACCGTCGTAACGCTTTGCTTGTCGGTCTCCAAGCTTCCGCGGTCAGGCCTATAGGACTTTGGCCTATAGGACAATCTCTGCATCTGCCCCTCTTACCTTCGATCCATCTTTTCAAAACACGCTCCAACTTGTTCACCGCTCTAGGGATGATGATTTAACCTTACCATGGTGCTAATTCCCACTCCATATAATTCAGCGGGGCCAAATGGCGGAACGATTGTCCATAGGTCTCGTCCGCTCAGCATTTTTAAGAAACTTCTGAAAACACAGCTCTTCCACATTGTTGGGACAGACACTGGCTGGGAATAAAATGGACGCTAGATCGGATAATGATCATGTGTAATGATACAGCTGTGTAGCTAATTCTCCCTAACTACTGACATACAAAATGTGCTTTACTTAATGTACTTTTGCACAGTCATGTTGTTCTCTTATGCCTTCTTTCCTTCCTTCCTTTCTTCTAAATAAGTTGGAATGCGGGAACATGTATGTGGAAGTCTTTGTCACCCAGTTGAAAAAATAGATTTAGGGTATATATTAATAGTAAATCTACTGGCTGTGATTGATTATTGATTAGGGTGTTGAGCTGGGAATGTTGTGTAATGTTCAGTAAAGTTAACAGTATGGGCCCTTGAGCAAGACAGATCCTAAACCATCAAGTTTGGAAATCTGTAAGTCACTTTGGAAAAAAAGTGTCTGTTTGATTTACATTTCGTATGTAAGCAGCAAGTTTAATAATCAGTATGTGTACACAACATGTTACTGTCGTAGCCGCTACAGGTTTAGGGCTATGTGTTCAATGTAAGACCAATAACGGGTGTGAAGAGGCGAGGGAACATACACCAATTTATAATCCACAAATGTGTTTTGGGTGTTTTTGTTTTTTCCTCTCCGGTTTTTGATTTAGGGAAGTATTGTTCATTCACCACAATCAAAAAAGTGTGCTACTGTGATCAAGACACCGCACATAAACCAGAAAGATTAAAACCATACATGATGAAAGTAAATGGTTTACTGTAAGTGACAACCACTGGACATGTACCCTTTCAGTTGTCTGCTGTGCATTTACTCAAGTACCTCAGAATTGTACTTAAGCACACTCAACTACATTTCAGTGGATAATACACTGCAGATTGAAAACTACATGCTTTTATAATATTGCAGCTCATTTTGATACTTACCACACATAAACCAGCGGTTTTAAACACTACTCTTTGAAGGTGACCATGTGGCATCAGAGGTTTTAGTCTGTCTCTCAACAAGTCTGAAACGTGTTTTTTGGCAGTTTGAGAAAGACGCAAGGAGCTTAATGTTCGATCTTTAAAGTCCTAAGTTGTATATGTCTTATTGTGTGAGGTGGAGCCTCCATGGATTGAACTCTTGTTTGTCCTGCATAATTCCCAAATGTTTGGATCGAGTAGTTGGGGGGGGGTTTAAAGGTTGTACACATCTTGGCCTCTTCGACGTTTCTCAAAAGAGAGGTTTTTGCACTATCCACATCTCATCTTGCTAAAAGAAGCCAAAGATCTCCAATAAGAGAGTGTGTATATGCAAACGTGCCATAAGCCTGCTAGAGGGCCTTGGTGTAGCCAAATCAAAATATAACTGGTTAAAGCAATCGGTTTGACCTCGACATATTTGACGCTACTGAGCCAAAGAACTGAAAGTATTGTGCTGAAATGTGGTTGACTGAAGGTGTAGGTGTATTCTAAATCTGTGTATCCAGGTTTGAATATCGATCTGGGAGGAGTTTTCTCTCAGGCAACAACTTTATTTGGTGGTATGCTTTAATATGTCTGCCCATGTGTCATGTATTTTTTTAGTTTAGTTTTTGGTTTGAGGGGTGTGGTAGCTTTGTGGTTGGGGTGTTTGGGCTATCGATCAGATGGTTGTGGGTTTAAATATCAGGTCCGGTGAAGTTACCGTTGTGGGGGAGCTTCGAGGGGTGCTGAATTGTGTGTTGTGATCCCAACCAAGTTTGGGTACCTGGCTACTAATTTCTCAATGACAACCAAATGTTTATGACACTTTTAATGTTGCAAATCAATGGTAAATAACTGGAATAACAACCGTGACGTGCAGCATTTGCAAGATCGGAAAATGCAAAGTTTGTATTTTATGGTCACTGAAGGAAGAAGGCACACCTTTCTGAGGGTTTTTAGCACCACTGCTTTTCATGCCGGCATGCCGCGGCTCTACGTGAAGGTGACAGCCTCAAGTGTCCACTGTGTCAAATGGGTGAGAGGAAAAGTCTGTCATGAGAATAATGGTTTAGCAGATCATGAGTGGTGTCCAATCACATTTCACATCCCAAAATGTCTGCTGCTTGAGGGTTACAATCAGCATCGAAAGGTGTGAGATATGAGCCGTGAGCTAGTTAGTGACTGTAGAAGTGACAACCAGCTTCTGCCGTTTCTAAAAATGTATCACGCCTAGTATTAGCCGTACCATCGCCACTGACACGTGGCCCATACCGCTCGAAGAACACCGACCGTTCCTACGGACATTTGAAAATGTAAGGCTGGAGAAGCACTTTGAGAAATAGTCTGTCACTCCGGTTCAGTCACCGTAAACGCGCCGTCGAAGGGCCTCGACGACACGCACGGCACCGACGTGTCGGCCCATACCGCTTTATCGCACTCGAGCTGAGGGTCTGGCATCTGTCTTTGAAAAGAATGAAAGACCGTGTCTCTTTCAGACAGGCAGTGCTTCGGTAGCTCTTCTGAAGGATTATAAACCCACACGCAAGCGTGCACACACACACACACACACACACACAAACCCAAACAGAGCCTGAAGTATATCCTCTGGATGCTCCCTTCCAAATGTAGTCTCCGACCGTCTGCCGTACACCGCCTCATACGGGTTGTAATGTGGTAACGTGACGAGAGCAGCTGTACTACAGGTTTTAGGATCAGAAGAACAGCTGTAGTCACAGGACAGATGGAGGTCAGTAACCGGCCCTGACGGACAGCAACCGGTCAGCGCCAGATGAACCGTACGATCTGACAACTGGGCCCGCCTCAAGCAAAATACAAAGTCCGGCTTCATTTTGGCATATTGTTGCCAGTGTGAATTTGTGGTAGCTGAAGAAAGTATTGAACTGAACTATTATTAGTAATGAAGACTGGAAAGTAATAGTGTGCTAGTGTTCATGGCGAGAAATCTGTAATGAATGAGAAGGTATTCAATGAAGTAGATTTTGAAGACTGATTATAAAATACAGTATTTTATTTGAAATGTCAAACTAAATGTCTTGAGAGAAAATGTTGTTATTTTACTGAAGAGAATTTTGTGCGGAGTTTTTTTCCTCCTCCTCCTCCCTCAGATATTAACCATCACTTATGTTTGTAACTAAGCAGCAGTTTTCAGATAAACAGTGTGTCTTGGTCTTTTTTCCTTATTGCTTAATCGTGAAGCGAGGGTTTTTGTGAATGAGGAATCACATGATGTGCATGAAGCATAAGAACAACTGGCGCATTTGAGATCCGTAGGGTTTGAAAGTTAAAGAACAACATATTAGCAGTGAGTCTTATCAGCCTTTGTTTGTGTCCATATAGATGAACATGTTGTCCCAGCAAAATTGACAGTAAACTTCAAATCAAGTGAGCAAAACGTGGAATTTGAGTGGCGGCTGTAATATAGTGAAAAAGATGGCAAGTACCGTTTTGTTACATTGTACGATTCCAAACCCAAACCGAGGGGGACTTTCCTATTCTAATATCACCTCAGCCATGAGGAGATAACCTTTAATGTTCTCATTTCCTGTAATTCATGTCAGCCGGAATGGGAAACCGTGTAACCGTCTAATCCTACGTCGCCTTTCATGTCTCAGACATGAATCACTCGGACTGATTTGAAGCCACACACTCGGAGGCCGCACCGCTAACGGTGGAGGCTCGGACGAGCGTGGGAAAGCGGACATGAAAGGCGACACGGGGCAGGTCGTGATTACTGCTTTGGACACACTCTAAGTGAATCGGGGGTTAAAGGAGAGGGACCGAGTGCGATGTAGACATCCAGGAATCCGGTTCATTGCTGAAAAGGGTGCACTTTAGTGCTGACCATCGTTACCAATTAGTGACCGAAGACAGGCCAGGAAGATCATCGGAGAGATGGGTCAAAAGAAACCCGAATTCCAGCCGCAATAGCAGGATGATAGTATGGGTGCCAATAAATCAAATAATGGAAGATTGTTGCAAACCAGCATTTCTTTCTGACACATAGGCTTTCAAAGTAAAGTTCAAATTTGAAAGCCTATCATTTTCACCCATTCCCTGTATTATGTACTTACACTGAAGGTGTATAGGTTTGAGTAGGAAATGGATCTTTTCATAAAGATCTGCTGTGAAGTCATTCAAACTAATAGCTACTGGGGGGAACAATGGCGTGATGGTGTGAATGTGATGGTTTTTGTGAGTGACCATATTAAAAGATTATGTGGAAAATAATGAGAAGAGATAAGGTGAAAAATCCTTACTACAAGTTGGTGGTGCGAGCAGTCTATGGAGACCAGTCTTGGCTATCCAATGGGACTGACTGCATTTGGGCGTTTTTTATTAGACTTTAGGACATAGGGAATGTGCATATGTTTACCAATACCAAAGTAAAACTGGTTTTGGTGTTTTGGATTATGAAGTATTTCAAAGCTATCCTTCCTGAGTTAAGGACCGGAGTCTTTCACGTCTATCACACATGGGTTTAGAACGGCTTTACTCCGGTCCTCCACGACGCTCCTTTAATTGCTTGGTGCAACACATTATTAGGTGAGCTGTATTATTGAGGTGCCCACTGTAATATTTCAAAGTGTTAAAGGATCGCACACACCCACTGTAATACGATGTTACGGTGAGCGATCATTATGTCCCCCACCTGTGGCACTACCTCACGTTAATCCACACCCTGCGCGGAGCCTCGTCGACATTTTCACATGTTGCCATTAGCCTGGCGAGTCTAGTCAAAATAGGTGAAGAAAGCACTTGGATAATTGCGGCCAATCGCTCGGCCGTTAGCGTGGTCACGAGCGGAATATCGACACCGTGTCAGATGGCAAGTGGAGTTGCCAGCAGGTCGCCAATATCAGATCCGGCTAGTCGACAATGCAGAGGCCTGGAGCGTGAATACTTTAACATGACATTGCTAAGACAGGCTTCAAGTGCCTAAAAATGATAAACTTTCAGTGCAATGTTAAGGAAGCACTGTGTAGGGGGAGGGGAGTGCAGAAGCCGAGCCGTTTAGGAAAGTTCCAGTATCTGTAGCGGGTACTAAAGTGTTTGTAAAAAAAAAAGTGACGGTCTTCCAAATGAAGTGTTCCTGATTAATAATGCCACAGAGAATTTTGTTAGCAAATAGCATTGAAGTTATACTTAAAATGTAGCATGCGTTTTCGAAAAGACTTACGCACTCGAACGCAGCCTATCAGACAGCAATACCTCACTAGATTTGTAGTCACTGTTTTTCCACACTCGGACAACCCGATACAGTTGTGTCCATCGAAAGCTATCGATAGGATCAGTTGAAGGAAAGTAGCCGCGAATGTGTAAAGGCTTTGCCATCAATGATCATGTTACAAAAGATCAGGTCGGCAAGCTGAATGATCATCATTGGTAGTGATGGCAAACGGATCTTTTTGGAGCTTTTTAAATGAACTCATAGGTTTGAGTCGACCAGTGGATTCATTAATTGTGTGAGCTGACTAGCCGTGGGGTGTAGTGTGATCTGCAAATCCATTAAAACAGAGGCAGGATCTTGTGGAATTCATAAGTTACAGTGATCAGCTTGTACACTTAAATAGAATCCTGCTAATATATCATCTCATAAAAGCAGGACTGACTGTATTACAGGGTGATAATGAGCATGTAAGAGTATATGATTTGCCTCAGAGGCGCAGTGGTACATTTGGTAAATGTCCATTCTACCTTGCAATAGAATCCAGTACCTTTCCCTCTGAGGCAGGAGCTCTATGTTTCTGTGTTGAATGTGTCAAACTAGTCATGCGGACAACATGCACATTGTTTGATCCTGGGGTAGAGGGGATGTGTGTCAATAACTCGGTCCCGGAGTCGTCCTGTCGTCGTGGAAATGACGAGCGATGCCGGTCTCGGCGTTACACGACGGGATCGGACAGCTGCTCCGGGAGCCAGACTCTGTGCTATTCGTTCTCCTGTATCCCTCTCTCGCTGGGATACTGTGCCAATGGGGCTCGCTAACGCTTGGCTGTTGTATTTAACCTGGCATGGCCTGTTGAGATTCTCACTTTTGTTGTGGAAACGTTCCAAGCAAACTTAGCTCGGAGCCCCACCCGAAGTCACGCTATGTAGTGCAGGTGCACGGATACGTCAAGAGACGACTGTGTAAATCTTATTTTCGTCCACCTCGCGAATAGATCGCTCGTGCCGTTTTCTTGCGGATGATGTCGGCACGAGACGCGTAGGAGCACCGAGGAGCTCGAAGTCTGTAACGTCTGAGAGGCACAGGTTCCTGGGAGTGCAGTTTAAGTAGAGGAGCGGAGGGTGGACTGACCACTATAGACCTGTCATCTGATCGGGTGTCGAGGGGGCGCTGTAAACATCCAGTCGGGAAGTGTGGCTATTTTTAAGAGTGTCAACATGGAACACATTCCAGAACGTTCTTAAAAGAGATGGCTGGCCTTTGCTACCGGAGGACTTGTTGACTACTATAGATTAATTCCATTGTACGAATCGCCAAAGATGGACTTTTTAAAAAGAAGTCTTTGAAGTAACTCCCCTGTACGTTACGTCTCTTTAGCAACGGAAACATATCCTAACCCTAAAGATCCGGTCGTAAAAATGATCCCCCCTTTCTTTTTTCTGTGAAGCCAAAAGAGTTGAGTAATCAGTTGTGTTTTGAGCAGCGATCAGAATGTTATGTTGAGTGTTAACTACAACTAGGAAAGATGATTGAAAGCATTGCATAAATGTCATTTGAGTGACCAAGTGCAGTATACAGTATATACCCAGGACGGGGACCCAATCCATCGCTGGGCACATAGATTCAACACGAAATCCAAATTGCCCCTATATTGCGTGTGTGGCGCTGTGTGAGCAACTGTGTTGTTGTACTGCAGGGGAAAAGTGAACAAATGAAAATTAGGGTGGGGCGGTTGCGTAGCGGTTAGCACCTGTGGGTTTGTTCATTTGTCATCTTCCGCTTAATCCTCTTAGAGGTCGGCGGTGGGGGTTCCTCACGCCCATCCGGGGGAGGACATCTCGGGGGCAGGTTCACCCGGTACAGGGCGCCAAACTGTCGCTGGGCACACTCGCTCGCACAGCCACAGACATTATAGGCGCAAGTTGGAGCTTTAAATTGACCTTGAAGCCATCTGTTTGGACTGTGGGAGGAAACCCATGTTCTCCCTTGATCCAGATTGCGATCGGAACCATGGATCCCCAGTGCCGGGAGGCGATTGCCACCGTTTACTTGAAATTTTATTGTATGGAGAATATAAAGCACTTGGTTTGTATAGTCTCTGCCATGTGATGGTGGATAATGTTTGGACGGGATGATGCAAAGAGCCTTGCGTCTTTCGCTCCACTATAACCGTGCGCCAACGATCGGCGAAAGTGTTAAGTGGAGGGGATGGCCCGAGACGATCGGTGTATAGAGATTTGCGAATGGGTAGAGTGGAGGGAATGACCAGAGGCTCTTGGCGTATGGACACTGGCGAATGGGTAGAGTGGATGAAGCAAGGCACTTGCTGTATAACGATTGGTGTGCAGGTTGGGTAGAGAAGCAGATGCATGTCCACCCCGCATCTGCCCATGTTAGCAAATTGGTGTGTGAGTTATTGAAACGCGATTGTTGTGTGTTTCAAGAAATGATTGCATACATTTCCAACAACCATCATTTAATCAAACTAACTATCGCACACACATGCACGCACATGTGTGTTTAAAAACAATTTGTTTTTCAATGAGGGGGAAGTGTAAAATTTCAATGGCAGAATCAAGAGAACATTCTAAGTGTTGAATTTATTATTCATACCGCTCACACAAAGTACCTCTAACCTGAGACTGAGCATCTTGGTTTGAGTCTTTTCCAAGCCCTAATGTTAACCTTGTTTTGCTGGGAGAAAATGTCAGAGTATTAATAGCCGAGTGTGGATAAGCATCAAAGCAGTACTTGTGCTTTTCTGCTTTTCAAACCCTTGTGTTGAAATGCACATAAACATGACTTGCCTACGAATAGCTGAAAGCTTATCAACAGGAACTCCA
The DNA here is from genome assembly GCA_025769995.1 of Xyliphius kryptos. Classification (NCBI taxonomy): domain Eukaryota; kingdom Metazoa; phylum Chordata; class Actinopteri; order Siluriformes; family Aspredinidae; genus Xyliphius; species Xyliphius kryptos. The sequence continues at coordinate 12,116 of JAOUQT010309823.1, read as the reverse complement.
AGTTCCTACAGTGGAAATGACATTGTTCTCCTATTACAATACACATTAAGGGACTTTTTGCTCCCAGCCTCTCAGAAGTGATTGGATTCGTTAAAGTATCCTGAAAGTTTTTGATTAGAGAAATGTGTTCTTTGAGATTTGGGGTGGGTTTCTAAACACATTCCAAGATATGAGCCATTGTTCATTCTGACTTTGTTCAATACGCAAATCATCTTGCGTTTCCCCCGTTACAAACTGTACTTCATCAATATTTATTGTGGGAAAACATTTGCAATCGCTCAAATGATTCCCCTTAACGGTAAAAGGCTATAGTAGACATGTTGTCTACAGCAAGGAACGTGATATTTTGGGCTGTAAAATGTAAGGCTATATTAAGCTGTGTTTTGTTGGTCATAGGGACCCTATCTTTGTTTTGGACCAAAAGTGTTACTATAGCTTACTCCAAAATCCTAAAGATAGGGTTTGTAGATAGGGTCCCTAGATAGACCCAAAAACCTGGCTTATCTTGATTTGAATTTTTAGATTTCCCCATCATAAAAAACTGAGCACAACACTTGATCCAAATAACACAAATACAATGTCTTGGACCGAAAAACACCTCCTACATTAGATTAACGTGTGCTGTGTAGAGACACTAAGAAGCTCTAAGAGTGTCTTGCAAAACACAAGATGGCCCATATCATATTAGCTATTCATATCAAGTGCAAGCCACTTGTGACCCAAATGGCAAATGAGTCGTAAGACCCAACTGAAGGGTTTACCTAGTTTCTGTGTGGAAATGTTTGGATGTGTTGAAAATCACTGCAGCCCTCCTTCAGGGTGACCTCCTCAGAGCGACTGCCTACATTCCCCCAGACTCCTCCTTCGACTCTGCAGGCAAAGTGAAAATCACGTCGGGCTGGACTCGGTTCTCTTTTCTCGTTACTCGATACCGAAGTCTTTGGGGATGGAAGGGAAGTAAGGGGACCTTTGTGTTATTGGAAAACTCATTCAATAAATGCCTCGGTGCAGACAGAGGAGAGATCAGCGAGTGCAGTGTGTCGACTGTGCGGCGTGTGGAAGGCAGAGGGCTGGAGTTTAAGGTTGTTTGAGGCTGAAGATTTTCAAATAACACTTTCATCCTCTGCCATAATCTGCAGAGAGGTTCTGAGTAGAAGAAGAAAAGTAGTAAATGATTGTAGGGGTGATGTATTGCATGGACTGTGGTATGTAAGATCCAAGAAGTGTGGATTTAGCAGGAAAATACAATTCTAGAATTGCATCAAGTTGGTCATTTAGGAAATATGGTGACATTCTTAGTCTGGGCCCAGCGAGGGTTTGGTGCCCTGTTGTGGGTGTATGGTCCCAGCACCCAAAACACCCATCCAGAGGAGAAGATGGGCCATTGCGACTGTTGTGATATACAAAGTCATTTTTACTACATTCATATATCATTAAGGGTAGCACGGTGATGCAGTGCTCGGTATGTCCGTCAGTGTCGTGATCCCGGTTCAAATCCCGATCTAGGTCGACGTCCCATTTTCCCCCGATGAATAAACATGTTCCCAAACCAAAAAAATCCATGTGAAACGGTGGCCAATTCCTTCCATGTAATGCGAAGTTTAGTTGACAACGTTAATGATGCTCCCGTGACTGGGATAAACCAGGGAGACATGCTATGGGTTGTTGTTAAACTTCTGAAGTATTGAGCAGACTGTACCTGGTTGTGAAGCAGAAATGGCATCAGCTAATTTAAAGGAATGATACTGGGGAAGGACTTAGATTTATAAGAATGTATTATATATTTGACATTTAATGATGGTTACAATATGCAAGAGTACCATTTTTGGGGGATATGTTCACGACACGATGCGCTGCGGTTCGGCTACCGAGAAAAGTCAATATGGATGGCATGGTGGTGTAGTGGTTGGCATGTTTGCCTCTCAGGTTCAAATCCTGATATGGGTGGGGTTTGCATGTTCTCTCGGTGGGAGGCAACGGGAGAATCCAGAGAAATCCAGATGGACACAGTCCAATAACAAAGTGCAAGAGCGGCCGATTCACCTCGGAGCCACCAGGGCGTGCCGCAAGAGTGTTTTTCGTTGTGTGTGTGTGTGTGTTTTTTTTTTTTTTTTTTTTTTTTTTTTTAGTGGTTGCATGTTCAGCTGTGGTCCTTTAGTCTCCAAACCCAATGTAGTTAAGGCTGAAATTAGGAGAGTGGCAACAGATTTCCTCGTGTGTTCGCAAAAATATGAGATCTTTGCATGAAATTGTGGCTGGTTGAAAAGACCGTATGGTTTTAACCATACGGACTCCTGACAAACACTGGCTCAGTAGTGTGTGTTGTTTGGAATGAACAATCAAGATGTTCATAAAGTATTTCAATACTAAAGACAAGACATAAGTGGCTCACACAGGTAGAATGATTGCAAAGCAATTTGAACTGACCTGGTGGCGGTACAGCTCATTTATCCAAACCAAGTAGGTTAAAAGCAGCCGATGACATGACCTTCTCTGCTAAAAGTAAATAAAAGTCCAAGTTTCACTACTTTTCACTTCCAGAGAAATAGAACAGATCATGTCGAAGTTGTCTTTGTGGGCATCCATGGACTTTTTGTTGCTAACTGAATAACAGAACATCTGGGTTGATTAACTGCACTGTTCTGGATATAGTCTGATCTCTGGTTGAAGTTCAGGAGAGAACATGTGAAAGTTATGGCCAAAGAATTCAAACTGCAACAACACACTAGGATGTGTTTTTTATGAATCACTGCCCTCATGTCCGTGTGGACAGAAACACAACTATGGGCAGTTTCTTGTCGAGACTTGAAGTAGCGTGTGTTCTTTGGATTTGGATTGTTTTTAGCAGAAAGCTCCTGTTCCCTCAGAGGCTACCACTCCCCGACCCTTGTGGAAGCAAGTCTGCGAAAAGGCAACATCTGCTGCCGGAGAGCGGGGTTACAGGTGCCCAACCCTGCTTCGGCATGTAAGAAAATATCAAACTCAGTCTGAAGATGAAGAACATGGAGTCAGTGTCTCTGCACATTTCGCTTTCATCAGTGTGAGGAACTAAATTAACTGTATAAAAAGTCGGTTGTGAAAAGACTGCTGCACTCCATTGTACTGTGTACCATCATTCTGTTTGTGATGTTCACTTGTAATTCACTGATGAAAGGAATGGAAAGAATTCATTGATTGATAGAGGATCACACATTAATCTGGGCAGTGGAAACTATCTTTAAATCAATTGAATTGAATCTTACTAAAGGCAGTTTAACGGACTGAATACAGTTGACGTAAATGGAGGTAGAGAAACCGAATCGACCAATCGATTGACGTAGATAAAGAGGTTTGGATCTAGAGCGCCCCCATTTCCAAGTCCATGGAAATAGATCATCGGATTGAGTTCTTCTTCTTTGGTGGGTTCACTCATTATTATCCAAGGGTCGCCACGGCAACGAACTCGCGTCTTAGACTTGGACATATGGTATTATGGCGAAACGGCTTCTTGAAATTTGCTCGAAGCCTGGCAGAGTGAGAGGGCTGTGTCAGGAAGAGCATGTGGCATTAAACCGGTTTAGGACTGGGAAAGAACTAATGGACTTATATATCCGCTGACCAATGTAGTATTGGACATATTGAAAATGTAGGTGTTTCGGTGTGTACATTGCATCAGATGGTTTAGAAAGAGAAAAGCTCCAGCCTACTTATTCGAAAAAAGTCGACCATTAACTTCCTTACCAAACTGGATAAGCCTCACAAATGAGAAATGTTTCTTTTGCATGTACTCCTATTATCCTCAACTTATCCTCGAGTCTCGCAGTCCCCTGCCGTTTTTCAGCCGTGCATTACAGTCGAGCGAGGGTGTCCGACCACCAATCGGCTCAATGACGTCGTACTATTAAGTGAGCGTATAAGGAGCACAATACCCCCTTTAGACTTTCTTCCTTAACAGCCTGGTGACACAAGCTGGGTCTAAACAGACAGAAAAAGGGTTCCATTATCCTCTTGCACAGTTGTGCATCGGGGCCTCCCACTCAAATGTATTCGGTGTTTGTTGAAGTGCAGCTGTCTGTGGGGCCTTTTTCTCTCAGTCTGCACACTTGTGGTCACTTTTGGGTGACCTTATGTCAGTGCTGGTGCAAGTAATGAAGCAGTTCAGCTTTGTTCGATGGCTGGCGAATGAAAAGGAATGTGATTCCAATTTGAATGTTTGCCGATGGAAATATACAGGGGTCAGATAATACTATTCCTGGGTAATATTTGGATTTGAAGGAGCGAGTCAGGAAATGGCCTAAAAGGTCCTGCACAGTGGTCAGAGGGATTTGGTGTCGAAAATGCCATATACAACTCGGGAGGCAAACGAGACCCTTCATTACGGCAACACAGCGGGAAGTTTTGGAGCCCACTAAAGTGTCGCTGTTTCAGTTTGATTGTATTTCCAATTTATCTGGGCAAAATGTTCCAACCCCTGTATATGTGTAATCACGGATCAGTGCCCTAAGTGACCCCTCCCTACCCCACGCCCCATAAGGATTTGAGTGGATATTAGGCATTTTATCCCCAACATTTGTAGCAAATTTTCTTTCCTCGGCTATTATTCATCCCTTCCATGATTGCCTTTTAGGCGTGATGGAGTGTGAATGTGTAAAGATTGGCTGCTATGGTCTGGACTGGTCAACACTTAACACGCCTCATGCACAAACTGGAAGTAATTTGGAGAAAGAATGCAATTGACGCTCCTTGCACGCCGCCTCGACCAATTTTTATGGACGGTGTTTGAAGATGTCGATTCGATGCAATAATAAGATGTAAGATTTGGGTGGTTCCTAATGATCGGAGGACAGGTTTAAACTCATACTGGAATGTGCAGATGGCAAAGAATCGGGTAAAGTCCCATGTAGGTTCCAGGCTGTCGAGGCTGAAATTAGATAAGGGGAAGAGAAATGAGAAGGACAATGCCTTAACTGCTTTTAATCCCCGTGCTGGAAGGTTTTAATTTGGTGGTCTGGAGTGAAAGTGTAGCGAGGTCGCTCGTGCGTGTCGATCCGCTGACCGTTCCGATCCTACCTTGAAGAATACGTTGTCATGTAGATATTGGATCATCACGTGGAGCTCAGCTTCACATGAAATGACACACCAGAGGAAGAGATTTTTGGTTTTCGATATGACTAAGTTTACATCTGACTATTGTGTACGATCAAACAAAGTGGTAGCTCAGTGGTTACCCTAAATAGTGTTGGAGTATGAATCCGAAGTTTTGGGGGGTTCAACTCCCTGGTCCACTGAAGTTACCAATGTGGGTCCTTGAGCAAGATCCTTAACCCTCACTACTCCCGCGTCCTGTTTGAATCCTGTAGTCTGATCAACAACAAGTTGGGATGTTTATTCGTAGGTCGGTTTGGATCGAAGTGTCTGCCGAATAAGTAAATGTGATGTAAACGGCGTGGGCAGTTGTAGGCTTGCGGTTAGGGAACCAGCCTTGTGATCTAAAGGTCGCCGGTTCGATTCCCAGTCCCACCGTGTACTATGGCTGAAGTGCCCTTGAGCAAGGCACCCAACCCCAATTGCTCCCCGGGCGCCGTATAAGAGACTGCCCTCCGCTCCGGGCACGTGGGCTCACTTGAGCAGTGTGTGTATCGGTGTGTGTTTCACTGCACGGATGGGTTAAATGTGGAGGACAAATTCCTCTTTGTGTAAGCACAGTAGGCAAAAGGAATCACTTTTGCACATAAAGTGATAGTGTCTCTGAATCAGGGGATGGCCCCGATCTACGGCGTGTATGCTTTATTGTGCCGATCGGAAGGAGAAGTGGTACCTGCTTTGTTGCGTGACAGTCCAAAAACATGGAAACTCCAATGTACTTGTGGGAGGCAACTGGGTGTTCTCCTGGTTTTCCACTCGTACAGGGTGTGCGCGCGCATGTAAAGAACCCTCCAGTAGGGTCGCATCCGGGGAGAACATTACTGTGACAGGATTGTAGCTGGCCTTGCACACGTGCCACCCTAAAAGGGTTCTAAAAGGGTGGGCAGGACCAAAATCAACATCTCGATACAAGCGGAGCGTGGACAAGCCGTTTAACGCCGACCTTTCTGTCGTGGTCCTCGGCTCTTTGACCCGGCACTTCACCTGGAACGGCTGCGTGCACGAGTGGGTGGCTATTCGACTCTTTAGGATATAGTTTGTGTGACAACGTCCGTCCCCGGTCATCATGGCTGGCATTACTGGCAGTATATTTCCTTCAATAGCTTACAAACCAAACACACGCGTGCGCACACAGAGTTGGGACGGACTGACTGACTGACTGACTGACTGAGGACTGAGTGACTGACTGAGTGACGGACACTCAGAGTGACTCCCCTGTGTTCATCCGTCCCCACACTGACTGAGGACTGAGTGAGTGACTGACGGACAGTGTGGGGACGGATGAACACAGGGGAGTCAGTCAGTCCTCAGTGTGGGGACGGACAGTGTGAGTGACTGACTCCCCTGTGTTCATCCGTCCCCAGTGTGAGGACTGAGTGACTCCCCTGTGTTCATCCGTCCCCAGTCACTTTCTTAAGCTTGGGCAAATGAGGGAAAACGCGTCGGCGTCGTTTCCCAACATTTGCCAAACTTTGCCCCTAGTTGCACAATTTAGGAAAACAAACCATCAAGGTAAAAGTAGACTCGTTGCTTAGTGCTTTGCCTCCACTATGAGGTCAGCTTGTCGTCTGTCAGTAAGGGATTGAACACTTTATTATGACGACACTTTCACATTCGTGATGCAGCGGGGGCAGCTTTTCTCTGCTTTATTCCCAACTGGAAGGCCACACACTGAATACACAACACGGTGAGTTTTTGAAGCATATTGGTATAAAATGCTTTAATAAATAGTTTGATTGACTTCCAACAAACAACAAAATTTCAACTCAATGAACCAAAATGTTTGCCGAGCAATTTCTTCTGTACATAATGAAGTGACAGATGAGGGGGGAAAAGAAACCAAAGGGGGGAGATTCCTCACCCAATCCTTCCCACGGTTATGCTTTATGTGTCTTATCAGTTGTGCAGATGAATTCAGGAGGACGTGTCAATTCCTTTTATTTTCGAGCCAGGCCAGCAACATTCCACATGGAAAACAAAAAATTAACAAACCAAATCCATCAGCCACTTCTGAGGTCGTTCACTTTCGTCGGGGACCTCGGACACAAGTTGCCTTACCACAAAATTGTTCCCTTCATGAAGCCTGGAACCAAAATGCGGGACAAACCAAGAACACAGTTTGACATAGTACGATACACCAGCGTTTCCACACAATGAGGCGCTTTACGGCCACGGGGCTCCCTTACGAAGCATCCGCGGGGTTCCAGAAAGACAATACAATTGGGACAGAAAAAGGTTGGGAAACTTTTTGGGTTGGGGTTTGTTTCTTTTTAAACACAATATAGAGGCGCAAACACACACACAATCTTATAGAACTGTTTGCCTCTTGGATACAGAGTGAGCGCAAAATCAACCACATAAAGATGACCTTCTCCTTAGAGTACTGTTCGGACTGCGGGATGGCGCTGTATACTTGTATAAAACCTGCCTATGTCAACTGGCATAAATAAAAGGAATGGCGTTGTAAAAAAACAAAACAAATAAAGCATACTAATAATCTTAATCATTTCAACCATAATTAGAATAGAAATAAAAAAAAATTGTGACTCGTCTTAATTTACCTCAATTCAAATATACACGGCGACTCCTTTACTATTTACACGTATGTACACATTTCCTGTCTTTCTTTCATCCAATACCTTGGTGGTCAAATGGGATCCGAGCTCCCGATCGAGCGATTTCTAACCGGACCTCGACGGCAAAACACGCAGACGGGCTCGTCAGAAGGCACTTGCTACCTACTCCGAATACTGCAATCCTCTGTTTTACAACAGTTCGGCCACGACAGACGCCGGGGGGGGGGGGGCCCCCAAACGAAAAAAAAACAAGGCCGCTGACCTAGGCACCGAGTGCGGAAAGTCAGAGACAGATGTGGGGACGCGTGAACATACACAGTTCCAAACTCGGAGGTAAGCACTTGACCGGTCGAACCAAACGACCAGTCTGTAAACGACGCAAACGTCTTAACAAAAACTTGCTCTATTCCTCCGTCTGTCCGCTTTCATCCAGCGGAACGCTTTTCCTTTTTTGCTCAATGAAAAAAAAATAAGCCACCTCTTCTACATACAGACACACTCAAAGAACTGGGCTTCGTCTGTACATCAAAAACAAACAGTCCACCAGACTTGAAGCATTTTAGGATGAACGGAATAAAAATCCCAAAGGAACACATCCCCAAAAATAAAACAACATCCCCCACAAATATTACAAACTAAGTCACGGTCCCGCCCTCTCCCGCTCGGAAGCCATTGTTTTTTTTTTCCCGATGGCGCAAAACGAGAGGCTCTTCTTATGTCCGGCCTGGGTCTGTGCAATCGACTCTATACGCACAGCTCTTTGGGGTCTGGGCCAGTGGCAGTGTTCATGTTTCTCCAGCGGTTGTCCTTGTGGCCAAGGTCTGTCCGGTGCGGGGCTTTGCTGCTCTGCGTGGTGCAGATCAGCTCGCCGGTCACTCGCATCGTCGCTTTCGAGTACTTCGGAACGGGCCGTTTCCCACCCTCGGACCCGCGCCACTCCTCGACGAGCTCCAGCTCCGCCTCCTCCTCGTCAAACGGCTCGTCGTCGTGGCCGCCGCCTTTGCGCGTACGCTCGGAGTCACCCATCAGCTTGGCGCGCTCGAATTCGGCGTCGCGGTTGTCCTTGTGCTGCTGCCGCGCCATCGGCCGCAGCGGCTCCCATTGATTGTTGACGTTCTCGTCGGTCGGGCCGGTCTCGCGCCTCTCGCGTTCTTTTCGTCTTTTGCGCGTCCACCACACGCACACTATCACGCAGAAGACCCAGAGGGCGAGGAAGATCACACACAGCACAGGTACCAGGTAATCTAGGCAACAAACAGAAATACACTTTTTAATGTATGACTTTGGCCATTTCACATATACACAAACGTACATGGAACGCCCACAGTGACGACACATAGGACGTTTCATGGCTAATCCGGAGCGCCCTGGTGGCCAATCGTCAGTCATTGCACCAGTAAGACCCATGTGTGCACATTATGGGTGCAGTTAGCAGAGCTAGTGAAATTTTTGCCTTACTACATTGGCAGCAACACTGCTTTGATCAACACAAGTGGGCAGGCCATGGAACATGAATATTTGTGATGCTGGTGAGGGAAAACGTTTCCAGACTTGCTCCTCCAAAACCCCCATACTGACCTGACCACTATCCTACAAAAGAAAAGGCTTCAAATGTAGGGCCTCCTATTGCAGACATATTATAAGTGTCGGCCTATACCGTTTCAAACTTACACACCACATTCTTCAAGTGGTTAAGGACAAACCAGCTACACTGTAGTGTTTGCCAAATGGAAAACATCCCAAGAACCTAGTTTGGGGACCAAAACAACACTAATCAGGTTTGAAGAGGTCTCAACACAGGAACATGGAGTGAGAATCGCCAGGCGACATTCAGTCCACAGGCCCCATCACAATGACCGACACCACAGCTCACGCGACCAGTTCGAGTGGATCAGGGAAACATGTATTCAAGGTAAGTTTGGCCTACTGGTTCATCTCGGGATCTGCCTAGAGTCATTCCTTTACCTCCCTGTAGCTAGAGAGAGAGAGAGAGAGAGAGAGAGAGAGAGAGAGAGAGAGAGAGAGAGAGAGAGAGAGCAAGACAAAGACAACTCTGTACTTGCAGCCCAAACCATTTGCTTGCTGGGCTACCAGCACACTTTGGTTACAAATCAGGCCTTACTACAGCTGGTTCCATGAACACAGAGTACCACTAAAACTGCACAATCTTTCTGTATAACATTAGGAAAGGTATGATCTTCCTGTAACACCCTATCCCGACTCAAGTACACAACATGCTGCTGAGCCAAGCCCTCGAATTCAAGAGGAAGAAAGAGGCCATATGAAATGGCACCATCTTGGATTTAAATCCTATTGAAATCCATTGCATTGCACAATTTCGAGGGGGTGGGGGAATCGAGCCCGACTAAGGACTCCATTTTCACCAATCTGTGCTCTGCCATCAAGAACCACAAGACTTAAGGAAACATTAGGTATGCAGGGTGACAGTGCAATCCTGCCTTTTACGGTAGGTAATGTTTTTCTGCATCTGAGTCCAATTGTTAGTTGTTTGAGTCGACCCCATGAACGAAACTCTGTTCATCGAGTTTAAATCATCTCTTCACACCTGATGATTGGGTGGTGGTGTGATTGTGTAGCTGGACTTCCAATGGTCACTGCAGTGCTGAAAACTGGCCACCACCTAATGAATCCCTGCTATCTGCTGATCCTCAGCAGACAAGTGGCAGGAAATGACACGTTATAGTAGCAGTTGTTTTGTGTATGCCGGTCCTTTTTTAGACCTTAACTGTACATGTTCCTTATGAGTGACGCCTAAAAAAGACGATTGGACAGACTTACCTCATCTTTGTACCTACTGGCTACTATTTTTTTTAGGAAACAGTCGAGTGGAGAGTGACAACAGAGCAGCCTTGTACAGCGAGTGGAGCCATCACTCAGAAAAATGATTAATGACCTGATTACAGACTGAAATCCACACTACAGTCGATTGGCCCAAACTTCACTCGCCACATACCCGTGCTGCGCCCACAGTGGAGAACTTCAATGCTTCACAATGACAACTTGACTGCAAGTTGAAATGGGTTCGTTTGAACGTCGTCCGAAAAGCTGTAACATCAAAAACTAGGCATGACTAATTCACATAGGCATGCAACCCTGTGGTCAGTGATTTGGGAATGGAATCACGTCCAAGGACAGGAACATACAACTCGGAATGACCGAGATCGCAATCAAAACACCTCAGGTGGATTGGGGTCTTCCCGATTACTTGCAACTCGTCTCACTTTGCCGATTCCGACACACGCCGAATAGGCAAAATGCCATCGACAAGACATGGTAGGGAATTCTGGTGCCTTTACTTTTAGCCTTGTAGGTGTTCAGGGACACCCTGATGTGACACTTCAGCATTAAATGTGATGGTTCCTCTGGAGGGGTCTTGCATTTGAAGGACTTCAAACGAAACATCAGAATCAGCTAAGGATTCACATGGGGGAGCCAATTTTCACATCTCTCAAAAAGTGCCAAATCTTGCATTCATTCAACATTACCCTAGTACCTCGTTTCCGGTCGTGTTGGTTCGTTCAGTCTTCCTGCCACAACAATGCTAAGACCACGCCAGGGTCCTTGTCATTTCTCTTTGGAGGTACTCCAGAGGTGGGAGTATTAGCGATGCGTATACTACAAAAAGCACACGCCTCACACGAACTGAACTTTCACGTATTCATTCCGTGTGCCAAAGAGAAGGCGCACGTTCGTGCAACGTTTAGCCGTACCCGGCACACGTTGCTGTTGCTCATCGGGTTCAAACAACTACCTTTTCAGCTTCAAATTCACTGGCACTTGGGTATAGTGAGCGCTGTACGGGTAGAGTACAACAAGATGACGTGAGCTGCTTGGTGTACAATTAGTAGAGTACAGGGGATGACGTGAGGCACTTGGCATGGACTACGGCCCATATTTGGCATTGGGTAGACAGATGTTTCATTACGAATAGTCCAGGTGCAGGTACACTGGGTCAATGCATGTATGATTCTGACCTGATCTTACCACCAAATAAAACACAATTCAGAGGTCTGGCACGCTCAGTAAACAATAAACCATAACCACTGATCCACTGAGACCAGAAGCCCAAATTACACTTTACTACATCAATCAGGGAGCACTGTGACTGTATTACGTACCACTGAACGCGGCGTCAGGATTTAACTCGACACTCACAATTTGAGAACCATTGGAAGTGTGAGGTTCATTCACTTTGTCTGCACGCTTTAAATGGAAAAGCCCTAAATGACAAGGCCTCATGTGGAGAACAAACAGTAAAATGGCCTTTATGGCCTCTGACGCGAAGGGGCAAGGACACCGATACTCACCCACAGACTGAGGCCCGACCGGCGTCTCCACTTTGACCTCCGTGACGGCCAGCATGACCGTGCTGTTGTGACGCTTGGACAGTGTGCT
>JAOUQT010309814.1:0-15126 GCA_025769995.1 Xyliphius kryptos | reverse complement strand
GTGTTCTGACCCCAAATATTAAGAGGGATACCTGTAAGTCGCTTTGGATAAAAGCGTCCGCTAAATGACCAAATGTATTATTAATAATAATAATAATATTAATAATTCCTGCAAAATGGAAAACAAATATTTCAAATTACATATTATTTTATCTGCAATTCAACGTGACTTTAGATTCAGAACAATAGAACTTAACATATACTACTCTGATCCATCTGTACTCATTTTTTTACGTTTGCATGCAACAGATGTCCTGAGTATTCTGAGAAACAAGACGATAAGCACTGGAACTTTTCCACAATCTCAGAGCACACAATTAGCCTGCTGACGTCAATCTGCCTAAACCCAGGCTATAAGAAAGTAATCAGCCCTCCACATCAATAACTTATTCTTTTGCTGCACCTTTTCTATTTTACTCTTACAATCTTGACCCTCTCCATGCAGCAAGGAATCTTTAAAAAATTGTTGGGCTCATTCTGAAATCACAGTTAATAGAAGTATGAGACATGCTCTAAGACCCTGTAATTGTCTCACCGATGCACATTTGCTTTTATTATAATAGGCAGGTAACGACTGAAGATTCAAATTTTCTTCTGCGTATCTGTGTATTTTAATCCATTTGAAACTGAATCCATTATTCTTCATAGCTAAAGAGATTGTTTTGGCTTAAATGTTTTGCATAAATACTGGCATACCAGTTGCGCAGTAAGTGTTAAGGCTTTTCTTTTTTTTTTTTTAACGCTGAGCTATGGGAATACAGGAATGTCAAACCAAGCAGTACTGCTATTTTGGAAAGAAGACCTGATCCTGGATCAGCAATGTAATTAAGCTTACCCTGCCATGTGGCGCCAGTTCTGTGCTCCCTGTTGGACATCACAGTCAATCTAATTTCAGATCACAACCTTCAACAGGCTCATGCATGGACATGCACACATCACTGTAGGGGTGTGAACACTCAACCATGTAAAAATCTCCCTGCCTTTCTATTACTTTCCATTCTCTTCACAAGTAAAAGTATCGATGTTATTTTGTGGAACTTGATAACTATGCAAACTTTGAAACACATTTCTTTTTGTATAACTGATGGCTTTGGAGTTTATATATTAAAATCAACAATTATTATATAGTAAGGTTTTCCGTAATTTAAATAATCGCAAAGAGTCAAATTCAGTGTTTTTGTTCAAACACAAGAAAGCGACCCCAATGTGACCCTGGAAGGGTATTGCGTTGAGTGGCAAACAAACTATTAAATTCAGGGAAATAAGCAGTTAATTTTCTCAACAACGTGATAGTGATTGAAGGAGCCAAGTTTCAGATATGTATGTACTTTGGAGTCTTGCGTTCCTTGGCGATATCAAATAAAACATTAAACGTAGGAGGGTGAGAAGTACTTAGATTTTCCAAGGACATGATGGGGAATCACAATGCCAAATTTTTGCTTTGTAGGTACTCGGAAAGTGAGAGAATTAGTGATGAGTGAGTCAGTGGGGGCGTTTTTGGCATTTATCTTTATATTGTATTAATAAATCCAAATGGCTACATAATGTGTACTATACACCATATGAAACAACCTGCATAGGCTTATGTTCTGAAAGTGTCATAAAAAAAGTGAATGGAAGCATCAGTGCAAATAATCGTTTGCAACGTGAGATCTGCAAATTTACAAAAGAAAGTCTGTTTGACAACAGCAATGATCCAGGAAAAGATCTAGTCAAGTGTGCAATGCAAATGTTGTGCAAGCTAAGTGGCTACAAAGCAAACATAGAAAGAATATAAAAGCACAGTTTTATAGCCTGTTTTTCTTCTTACCATGGTGCTGTTATGCTTAATTTAAATGGAAATCTACAATTATGAGAAACCATACTGGGTATTCTAGTAACTTTAAATAAGCCAAACATTAATTATATGGTAAACTAGGCTATTAAGGATAATGCAGTAATATGTGTTTATAGAAAATCCTTTGTTGAAATGATAGGTGTAATATGTGGAGCACACTTCATTTTTTCTAAACCTGCCTTGTGCAAATTATAAACTGCAGACACCCACCACAGTTTAACAGAGAAAAAGAGATTATTATATTTCAGAATAAACCTTTGCTAGACATACTTAATGTAACACTCCTCAAGAGCCCTATAATCTATAGCACTGTAGAAATGGACTCTGATTCAATTACCATATCAGCATTGTACCAGCTCATAAATATATAGAAGACCAGTGGAATTCCATAGCTGCGCTGTGGTAGAGAACTTAATAACGATGTGAAAGTTGAAATGCAAGTTTTAAATAAATGATGGCTTTGAAGTTTATATATTTAAAATAAACATATTATAGAGTGAGGTTTGTGACAGTTAAAAATCTAATATGAATATGTGGAATGAATTTAGTGTGAGTGTGACTACGGTGTCCACGCTGTTGCTTTCATACGTGGATTTATCAGCAGTTGAATGTTGAGACCAAGTTTCAGCTTGCTAGGTACTTGCATTCTAGATCCTAATCCAATCAAGGTGTGTTGTTTGATGGAAAAAGAGAACAAACAATTGAATGTAGGTCACTCTATTGTATCCATTGTAGAACCTGTTTTTACAAGGACATGGCAGGTAATCATGGTGCCAAGTTTCAGCTTTGGCTGAAACCCTGATGTGTCACTGGCATTCAATGGCAATATCAAAAGAAACGTGTAAGGGTGAGTCTTTCCAAGAATCTGATTGGGGATCATGATACCGAATTTCAGCCATGTAGGTACTCAGAAATTGGGACAATAAGTGATGAGTGAGTGAGTGAGTCAGTGAGGGCTTTGGCATCTGGCATTTGCTTACAAAAACCAACTAGCCTGGTAAAAAGATTTTTTTTTTTTTTTAGAAGTAAAAGAGAACACAATATTGAAACCTGGCAACTCCTCCAAGGTACTATTTACAGAAGTAATATCAAGATATTTGGTTTCAGTTATTGGTGTACAAATGGGTCCCGTTAAATACGAAATAAAAGGTCTGCCTTCATAGATATTTTAAATATACAGAAGTGATGCTACAACAACCTACATATTACAACTACAGATGCTTTTATGAAACCCTTTTGTGAAATTGGTTCTCCTTTAAAACTTTAAACATCTTTTACTCTTCTGAAAGGCCTTGTAAACTCTGTTTAGGATGTCTATGATGTCAAAGAAAATTTTTGCTTATTTAAACAAGAGAAAGAGTCAGGACTTTGTGTAGTTCTTTATAACAAATTTTGCTTACAGTGGAATTGTTTCCAGCATAGTTTTACTGTAAGTGAAATGACCGCAAACTAAGTTTGCAAACACACATTTGTCCAAAATACATGGCTTAGAGACTGATTTTATACAACTTTGACAGCATGACTGTCAATACTCCATGTGGTGTGTGTAAAACCAATTAGTTTACTTTTATTAAATAATTTAAACACACTTAAATATAAATTCCTATTCTGAATGATTATTAAAAATAAGTCCAATAACACAACTGGTTTGTAAATCAGTAACTGCATCATGACCTGTGTGTTTAGCAGTAAGACTAACAGAACTCTCAGAACATTAGGTGCCAGTCATTTAGTGCTGCACAATGTACTGCAAACAATGAAACAATGTTTAGATACTATACTGATTTATTAGTCCCATTAGCAAGTGAAGATTTCATAAGCCTTAAAACTACAGACTTTTGAACCAGTGTTTATCCTAGTTTAAAGTCCTTAAATGTTATATGATGCTTTTTAATCTTGTAATTGTATTGGACTTAATAATCTTTGTTTATATGTTGGGAGGCATGGTGGCTTCGTGGTTGGCACGTTCGCCTTTCAACGTTGGGGATTCCAGTCTTGAATATTGATCTGGAGTGGAGGTTGCTTTATTATGTGAATTTATCAGTAGGTTTTTTAATACATGATAAGGAATGATGGCGTCAAGTTCAGCTTTGTAGGTACTCGCCGAGACCCCAATCCTTCCGAGGTTTTGCGTTTGATGGTGATAGAATGAATCATTGAATTTAGGAAAGTTAGAAGAAGTTAATTTTTTCAAAGGACATGATGGAGAATAAAGGAGCCATGTTCTCCCTGTGTCTGCATAGGTGTTCCTCAATTTCATCCCACCGTCCAAAAAAATGTATTGAAGGTAAAATGATGTATAGTGTATAGATGCCTCATATAGTGTGGCTGTGTGAGTGAGTTTGCCCAGCAATAGACTGTTCTCTCCAGGATGGGCATGGAAAACCCAACCCTCCTTAGTGGATGACTAAGAGGAAGGTAATGAATGAATGTTTGTTTTAATTTGGTGATTAATTACAAAATAAAAAGTTTACCCAATTTTTGTCATAGTTCATTTTTTAGCTTTCTTTTATTTTAAAATCATTTAATTTAATTATTTCAGTTTTATCTTTTTTTAATTATGTTTTTTTTAATTCTCACTTTCCTACATTTTATGGTTTGTTCGATATCGCCATTACATGCAAGACCCCCCCAGTGTCACATCAGAACCAGAGTACCAGGTTCTCACCTTACCTACAATTGTTCATTCGCTATTTCAATCAAAACCTACACCTCGGGTGGTATGGGGTCTTCACTTTGAGTACCTTCAAAGCTAAAACATGGCTTCGTCATTCCTAATCATGTCCTTGAAAAACCTACCGATAAATTCATGTAAGCAAGCAACTGCAAGGACACCGTAGTCACAACTCACACTATAGTCATTCCACGTATTCAGACTTTTAATTGCTACAAACTCTATAATAATACATTGATATTAAATATATGAACTACAAATCCATCTCTCATTCAAAAAGAATTTCATTTAAACTTTCATGTTTTCCACTGTAGTGTAGCACCGTTATTCCGTATATACCCCTTGATTTGTCTAATAAAAGGTTGTAGTTGCAAAAGTGGTGACTTAATAGTCAAGTTACCTGACTATTGACAAACAATTTTAGGCTTCAGCCCATCATTGCCATCCTGCCACTACTGGAACAAGAAAGTCCAATAATCCTCTGTTGCTTGGATTTTAAAATGTATGATATTTCTTCATATATAGTGTCTTATGTAAATGCAGTTAACTATATAGTTAAATATGTAGTCATATGTACTCATTAGAGAGCTACATACTGCACTTCTATACCACTAAAATATATCAGCTGTATGTAATTATACATGTTCCCCTGAAAATTGACTAATCAGTCAGCTGTCTGACAGACTATGGAATTTAAATCCTGACCTTTGAGGAAATTATGTAGAAGTAGATGAAAATTAAAACAGTAGTCATTCCTCTGTTTTTTTTTTTGGTCCAATCTCTCAATCTCTTCAAGTTGTAGAAGAGAGCACATTAAAGTTGCATGCAAAGGAAATTGAAAAACCTCACTTTACTGCATACAAATGAAGCACTTCTATTTGGCTCTGAAAAAAATAACACAAAGGAACACAGCAGGAAGAGAGGGCAAATGCTCCATTACGTAGTGCTGTCAGCACAGTTCACTAATTCATGTCAATGAATGATGGGATCGTTGAATGATTCAGTTGCCTTCAGGACTCATTTGTAACTAGACAAGATACAACATTAGGGCAAACATCTTTGGATCTATCCAACTGGAAGCGCTCTTGCAGACATACAAACAGAGGTGTGATTGAAGTACAGTGAAAAGGTCACCACACTGTGTTTTTTTTTTTATCAAAGCATTAGCTGATTCCTCCCTTTCCAAATTTCCCCTTTACCTCATTCTATGGCTCTCTTTCTCTCTGAAAGCATACTGTTGGCCTTTGTAGGCTGACAGGATCAGTGGTCACATCATGTAATTAAACTCACCTGCTTTTCCCTATTTCCTTTCTGCGCTGACAGTACTCATGGACAGTACTCATGAGAACACGTGGACAAAGATAAAGACATAAAAAATGAAGTGAGTGAAAGGGCCACACAAAATAAAAGGTTAGTTTGCCATGACACCAATATTTATATACCGACAGAACAACATATCATATTTCCTTCCCCTCATAACTGACAGTTTCAAGTACATCATGAAAACTGTTTAAAGGAATAATTACAAATGGTTTTCTTGGTTTTTGTTCTTGTGTCAGCAGTCCAAAAAGATAGCTCTTAATGCACTCTCACTGCTGTTGGTCCTCTATTTTCAATGTACTCATCAATTTGAAGCAGATAATATTATATAAACTCTTTTTGGCATGGTTGCTTATGAGCATGTTCACCTCTCTGCGCTGGGGATCCAGTTTGAAATCCCGTTCTTGGTGGAGTTTCCACAAACACAAGGTGAACTGGCTGCTGTACATTGCCTTTATGTAGTGTGAGTGAGTGCCCAGGGATAGATTGGTGCCCTGTTCTGGATGTTCCTGCCCAGTACCCAAAATAATCTTCCCTGGATGGGCATGGAGAACCCCTTGCGACCCAACAGGATTAAGTGGAAGATAAATGGCAAAGCCCTTACTGGCATTGGTGACACTCATCACCAATTCCCCAACTCAGCATCTTCAAGGCTAAAACTTGCCATTTTGCAAGACCCTGCCAGGGTTAGGTCGGGGTGTTCCCAAGTATCTACAAATCTGAAACTTGGCTCCTTTATTCCAAATCATGTTTTTGGGAAAAATAAACTGCTTCACACAATTATAAATTCAATGGTTTGTTTGATATTTCCCTCCACATCGGGGTCTTCCAAAATACCTACAAGGCACTGTGCACCATGCCTGATTATCTACTTTGTCCTTGAAAAATCAGATTTTCAAACATGGAAAAAACGGATTCTCAATTTCCTTTGAAACGTTTGATTGTTCATTCGATATCACCATCGAACACAACACCTCGGATGGAATTGGTTCTTTGCGAGTATCTACTAAGCTGAAACTTGGCTTCATCGTTCCTTATCGTGTCCTTGGAAAACAACCGCGTGGACACCATAGTCAGAGCTCATTATGCTCAACTATATTTCATATATTCTAAATATTCATTTCAGATTTTTAATTGCCAAAAACCTCACTCTATAATAATATTCATTCATTCATTCATTATCTTTCACTTGATCCTGAACTAGGGTCGCGGTGGGGTTCTCCAAGCCCACCAGAACAGAGAACAGATATACTGAGGACAGGGCACCAACTTATCGCTAGGCACACACTCACTCACACAGCTACCCACACAACCTCACACCATACGGGGCAATTAAGAGCATTCAATTTGCCTTGTATCTAAGTTTTTGGAATGTAAGAGGAAACAGTAGAACTCGGAGGAAACGCAGACACGGGGAAAATATAGATACTCCGCCAAGATTGGGATTTGAACCGGGAATCTCCAGCGCTGAGAGATGAATGTGCTATAATATCTTCAATTTAAATCTAAACTTCGAAGCCACTGATTCAAAAACAATAGCCTTTTAATCTTCATGTTATCAAGTTCTCCACTGTTGCACAGCACATGTATTCAACTAGTAAGATAAATAATTTAGTTTTTAGAAGCTTTTTTTTTTTTTAAGAAATCATAAAAGGATCAAATTTACTCACTCTAATGGCAGATAATTTTACTTCATTCCTTCACATTTTTTACATAGATTTTTGTGCAGTGTGGACAAACTATTTTGATGTACTGATATGTAATAAATGTGTTAAACGTTATAAAGATTTGTGTCCACAAGAGCTATCTCTTGTTTTCTGTTAAACATACAGAGTCAGTTATGTCGACCTACCTGGCCGCCATTACTGGATAAATATCTTAACAGCTGAAAAAGTTAATAGGATTAAATGGTGGTACCACCTGCCACCCTAACAATTGATGGAGAAAATGTATTTTCCTTCCATCCACACAGCTGGTCATTGTGCTTGACATAATCAGTATTCAAACTCATTTTTACAAAATTATACCAATTTTACCTAAAAAAAAAAAAAAAAAACACAAAGCGGATTTTTATTTGCTCATTTGCTAGACACAATCATCTTGAAATTGTTTCCATGGTCATTTATTCCAGCCGACTTGCATGACTTATCAAAATCCAGCTATATAAATTCTTGACTGAGCGTTAGCTGTTTCTAACTTTGCATAACTTCTCTCTGCAAGAGTCTGCACTTAAACGATCATTGGAAGAACTGCTCGGTTTGAATATTACATCATCAGCATGAGACGTATATTGGAAATGTCGAGGTGCTGAATAATGCAGCAGCGTCCCGAGCAGTTGGACAAACGATGGGGAGAGGGGGATAAAAAAAAAAAAAAAAGATGAACGAGTGTGGTCGTCTGTACAATCCATCATTACTATTGTGTTGGCAGTGGAATGGCCGAAGCAGGAATTTAAAGACTGTCTGATCACATATGCACAGGATGATCTTTTGCTCTGTATTAAGGGGAGTAAACACCCACATGTGGTTCATGGCAAAAACAGGTCAAAAACTGTTGATAGCGGAGTCATTCAATTAGTTAAAATGATTCCTGCTCTGAACTTATAATACTCATTACACATAAATAGGGAACCAACATAAATGACTAATTAATAATTATAATGACTACAGTTTGAACCCAGAGTAAAGGTAATGCTTAAAGTACATACTACACCACAAATTCAGTTTATCCCATTGAGGTTTTTTTTTTTTCTTTTGAATAAATTGTGCATTTTTTAATGCATTGAAAATGCTAAACTCTTAGAATTCTTAAAACAGCAGTGTCTTATTAGGAGAGGCATATTGTGCTAAGTACGTTACGTATGACTGCTCCAGTGATTCTTAAAGCTTTTGGGTATCTGTAGAATTGCACAACACCAGGTGGCTTTCATGATCTGTCAACTAAATGACACTGACAGCCAAGTAAAACAAATGCTTCCCCTTAACCAAATAAAAAGCCTTCTATTGAGCCATTCCTGTATTGATCTTTCTATTCATTTCTTCAAAATGAATGGATATCTGACCTACACAGTACGGCCACTTTTTTAGCTTCATCTGCTCAATGATTTACATTACATCCATCCTTTACATGCAACCCATAGCATCTTGGCATGTCGACATGGTCAAAATGACCTGCTGAAGTTTAAACAGAACATCAGAATAGGACAATATTTCACAGATTTTGAACATGGAACAGTCGCTACTGCTAAAGGGGCTGATCAGAGCATTTTAGAAAATGCTGATCTACAGGGACTTTTAGGCACAAATTGTACCTTACTGTTTACAGAGAATAGTCCAAAGAAGAGAAAACGTCCAATGTGTAGCAGAACATGTGCTTAGATCATACCAGTGGCCAAAGAAGAATGACCAGACTGGTTTAAATTGAATAAATAACACGCATACTCAAGATTTTCCGAAGTCACATGTAAAACGTTGAAGCAGATGGGTTATATCAACAATAAAACATACACTGGGTGGCACTACTGTTTTAAAACAGGCAATTATTGCTGCAATCTGCACACCTTAACCACAACTTGACAAATAAAGGTGGATTAACATCACCTGATCTGTAAGTTTCATTTACTGCTACATTAAATGTTAGGTTCAAAACTTGGCAAAAATAACAAACATATGGATCCAGCTTACCTTGTATCAATGTTTCAGGTTGTTAGTGGAAGATGGTGCTCTGGCTCATTTTGGGCCAAACTAATCACTACTTGAATGCCAAGTTCAAGTAATTTATTTACAGTACAGGCCAAAACTTTGGACACACCTTCTCATTTAATATGTTTTCTGTATTTTCATGACTGTATTATATACTAGTTTCTTCAAAATAGCCACCCTTTGCTCTTAACCCTTGCTCTTAACCCTTATAAGGACATCTGAAAACCATTTTAGGTGACTACCTTTTGATACTCATTGCAAGAATGCCAAGTGTGCAAAGCAGTAATCGGAGCAAAGGGTGGCTACTTTAAAGACACTAGAATATAAAACATTTTCAGTTATTTCACCTTTTTTGTTAAGTACATAACTCCACATGTGTTTATTCATAGTTGTGATGCCTTCAGTGAGAATCTACAATGTTCAATGTAAAAACAAAACCAAACAAAAAAAAAATGCATTGAATGAGAAAGTGTGTCCAAACTTTTGGCTGAACTGTGTATAGCGCTTTTTATAATAGTACAAGGTAACAAAAAAATCTTACCCTTAAAGAGCAAGTTAAACAGACAGTGGCAAAGAAAAACTCCCTAAATGTACAAATTTATTAATTCATTATCTTGGAGGGTCGCGGGGGTGGTTTCCCATGCCCATCAAGAGGAGAGCGTTTCTGGTGCAGGGCAGATATATCCAGGACAGGGCGCCAATCTATCTCTGGACACATACACACTCACTCACACAGACTATATGTGGCATTTTAGAGCAGTCAATTTACCTTGGATCCATGTTTTTTTGGACTGTGGGAGGAAACCGGAGAACCGGAATTCCACGCAGACACGGCGAGAACATGGAAACTCAACCCAGATTGGGATTCTGAAAGGGCAATGTGCTAACCACTAAGCCACTGTGCCGCCCCAGACATATCCATATTGCTTAAGATTATATGTCATTTGATTTAACGATAGTTAAACAAGACAATAAGGCTACTGTACTTACAGCCTCACCAGTCACCAGAGCTCAATCCAATAGGTTACCTTTGGACTTTGCATGTTACCATGTCAGTTTAAACCAAAATCTTTGAGGGATTGTTTTAGCACCTGCTTTTATCCATGCCACTAACATGTAAAGCCATTCTACCAGCAAATGAGGTCTAACATGGTATTAGTAAAGTGTTCTTAAAAGTAGCCTGTGAGAGTTTACAACCTATTAATGGATAGGAAAAGGAATATTATGGAGTGCTTATTGCTTAAGCCTGTATGAACATGTACTGTTAGAACATTGGTTTGGTACTGCATTCCAAGGCATACTATCACTGTTTAATGTACAGTAGATGGACTCAGGTCTTTGACACTGGTAGAGAGTTTTACCAAATTTTAAAACACAAGTACACCCCCCCCCACACACACAAACACTTCAAAGGTACAGCTACAAAGGTAAAAAGCACATTTATTTGTTTTCACACCCACAGAAGCCTTACTTCACATACACTTGAACACATAATCATGCTTATAAGCACTTCTGTTTTTCTGATTCACACTGTAGGTCTTTGAGCTGTCAGTGTAGAGTAGAGCTCCTGTTGAAAAACACATAGATGTAGAAAGAACATGCAATGCACACAGAGAGGACATTGGCAGCCCACCTGAATCAAACTTATGACCTTTTTGCTATAACAGCCGTAGTTACAGCAGCACAATACTGACCTATCAAAAGGGTTTAAAATGAATAGTCTAGCTTGAACACCTCAAGGGAAATTCACAAGTCCATCTGTTATAAGGGATATTTTGGAAGGTTTCACTTGATTTTTCCAATTGTCTGTATGCACAAAGAAACAGTCAGTGGCAAAAGGTTAATAGTGCATGTGCACCATTTGTCTTAGCAGATTGATCTCATGACTGCCTTTTGTTGGACCACTTTTCTTTAAAGCGTGACTCTTTGGAAAGGTTGCTAACAGGTCACAGAGTGCTTCTAAGATTGAATGGCAGAAGGCTATTGTAAACACTATCATTTGTACCACTATCATTGTACCTTATAAGATTTCTATTTACACATTCTGGATTCAGCCAATCAAATTAGAATGAGAGTCCAGGTAGTTCTGGTTGTGCACAGCTTTATGTTTACTGATTAAAAAACAATCTATGCAAAAATAATGCAAAGCATTTTTTCAAACTTTACAAGGAACCAACAGACCACAAACCGGAATGTATTTGCACAGCACTGCATCCATTGCTAATAGGTGAATAAAATGAACTACACAACTGCACACTCTTTGTGGATTAGTATAGGCAATGTACAATGTAACTTCAAGTCAACCACACTTCTGTGAAATCAACACTGATTTTTGAATCAATTTCACTTGCTGTTGTGCAAATTGAACACAAAACAGGTAGAAATTATAAGCACTTAGCAAGACAACCCCTATAAAGGAATGCTACTGCAGGTGGTGACCACAGACCTTTTCTCTGTTCTCATCCTTTCTGGCCGATGTTTTGGTCACTTTTGCATTTTGTCAGTTCTCTCACCATAAAGGTATCATGAGGCAGTGTCTACAACCCACACAAGTTGCTCAGGTAGTGCAGCTTATTCAGGATGGTACATCAATGCGAGCTGTGGCAGAAAGGTTTGCTGTGTCTGTCAGCACAGTGTCCAGAGCATGTGGCAGAACCTGCAAAAGTACTCCTTTATAGGAGTTGTCTTGCCTCTCTTTTCTACCTGTTGTCTGTTCCATTTGCACAACAGAAAGTGAAAATGATTTACAATCAGTGTTGTTTCCTAACTGGACAGGTTGATTTTATACAACCTTGGTTGTTACATTTTGTTGTTTAAGTGTTCCCTTAATTTTTTTTGAGCAGTGTACATATTAGACCAGTCAGATAATTCTTTTTAGGTGTTTTGGCTGTTGGATGAAAGTTGCGCACCTGCAGGAGAACCATGCAGACATGTGGAGAACTTGCAAACTCAACATAGGATCTCTCTTCACAATCCTCAAAACATCCTGTTGTGAGGTGGTTTTTGCCCAGATTTGTAACACTGTTACATTTGCCTGATATGCAAGGTACTGAAGATTTGGAATCACAGCTGGCTGCTCTAAGGAAGATTTATCCAAATTAAAAGCATAGAGTACAAAAGCCTATCCCAGTTCTACAGGAACACCACATAACAGATTGATGCATTTTTTTAGTTATTTTATTATAAACTGTAGATTGTTTCTCTACATTTGCTTTTAGTCCTCTGTAACCTCTAGTAATGAAGACTCTCACAGAGCAGGTTATATTTGGATGAGATAAGCGGGGAAATTCTTTAAAACAGGAAAAATATTTTTTTTCATAATATCCTATAGGACAACATATACATTATATTTCTTCTATGATTATAGTTTGGTAATCTACAAGTTTCCTATATCTGAACGTTCCTCCACTAAGATACATAAAATAAAAGACAATTATAATCTGTCTTTATTCAGATTAGAATCTGAACAATCAATGAAAGCTCTTAAATTTTTATTATTTAGCTGAGTGTACATTAATTAGCATTTGTTTCTGCTGAGTTAAAATAATTATTACTTACATTGTTATAGCCAATTATTAAGGCACAAGCAAAGACTTATACCATAAACACACACACATCTGATAAAATACAACCCGACACAGAAAAAAGCATACCCATGATTTATTCTGTATAATTTTAACAGTTATCACAAATGTACAACCAAAATGCACCCAAGCAGACAGTGAGAACTCGAGAGTTCACAAAGAGATTACACATATCTGCACAGTTGTCTTGTTTAGAGTTTGGTTGCTCTTCCAGTCCAAAATTGAACCCACAGAAGCTACAAGTCTCTTGGTCACATAATGCGTGACGAGACACACAAACACAGATTTACTCACACAAAGGCAGGAAACTGTCTTCAGGCAGCCTCATATTGCAGCTACAGTTCATAACCATGATGTCATGTACAGTTACAGTTGTTACAAACTTCAACAATTCAAAAAGTGGGATAAGTGGACATTTTCATTTGATAAGCACCTATAAATCAGCAAATAACACAAAATGATTTTGAAGGGGTTGGATGGGGGTCAATTTAATAGAGGTTGTGGTCAAAATGTATTATTCTACTATTGGATGTGCCCATGAAATCCCTTCATCTTAAAATAAAAGTGCCCAAATGAAAGCCAGATTTGATGACAAAATACAGAAAGCTAAAAGAACATGGTAAATCCCCCCACCCTAAAACCAAATGGAAAAAAGTAAACAAGTGCATACAAAAATTGGAAGTTCCAATATTTAGGCCACATCATTTCTATTCGTGGTTTTGGCATTCTATTCAGTAAAAACGCTTTTGCTCGAAAACATACTTCTTCCCCACGGGTACCTTTCTGAAGAATAAACTGTTGCCCCTACCCATGTTGCGCTGAGAGAGAGAGAGAGAGAGAGAGAGAGAGAGAAAAAGAAGCAGAAAACATTAATACTGGAGATCATATGTTAATGTAATATGTTATTATGGTAATGTTATTAGTAAAAGAGTAAAGGTAACAACAATACTTGTTTTTAGGTGGTACAAATCAACAGTATCCTTACATCTGATTCATGTCAATCTAATCGGATTTGGTGGTGCAACTGATAGTAGAAGCTGCCCCATTAAAAAATAAAAAGTTGGCTATTGTGACTAAATTGTTTAAGGAAAAGATTTTAAAACCACGAAAGCATTTGTGTGCGGGATGTTGGCAAGTGCTTGACTTGATTTCTTGACGACTTATCGCTATTAACTCATAGCTTTATTAGAACGTTTTTTTTTTTTTTAAATCGATCAAGAGGGTTTGCTGTCAGGTGATTCTGATGATGTATATGAACAGGAGAATGGATTTACTCTGTATTATGTTTATAAAAAAAAACTTAATTAAAGACTTATTCTAAGTTTAATTTGGTAGGTAAAACACTACTAAAAATGTGTTATTGCAAAATAAGAAGTCATTTAAGCTTACAAATAGCATGGCATGACATTTTTGACCATTGTATACATGTTAACCCACATTTAAATGCTAGTGGCATAATGTATTTTTATTACATTTTGCCAATGTAGCCAGATAAAGTCCCAATTTTTTAGGATTTCCTTAGGCTGTCTTGCGTAAACACTGTATTAAAAATATATATAATTTTTGCATTGCCTTTTAGTGATGTTCAATAACGTTTTAACCAGTGGCTAGAGTGGGTTAACGAAAAGGCTACTTTCACAGGTTTATATCCTTTATAAATCAATTTTATTGGCTGTTTGGATCAATGTCGTGTTGAAAACGCAAACACTCCAGCTTTATTTTTCTTAATTACATTACAGTAAAAGGTTTCAAAGTGGACAGCTTAAATACAAAGAGGGATAATAAATACACAGAGGGATAACAAATTAAAACTTTACTGACCTCTTGACTCAGGTGTCTCCAGCAATCAAGCCAGGTGCCATAGACATCAGCATAAGGTTGTACACCACCTGCTAACCTATAGGTGCACAGATAGCAAGAATGAAAAGGAGCATACTTTGTAATCCTCGATTAAAAAACATACAAAATAAATACATACAAATTTAAATTACTGTACACAACACTTAGCTTT
>JAOUQT010309809.1:0-15126 GCA_025769995.1 Xyliphius kryptos | reverse complement strand
ACACACACACACACACACACACACACACACACACACACACACACACACACACACACACACACACACACACACGATTGCTTTGTATCACATGCTTAACATCCTAAATAGTTTCCTATTTATCACTATTTGTATTGTTTAATTTCTGTCTAAAAGATTTTTTAAATTAACACTACATACAGAAACAAACTTCTTAAATAGAACATGTACACACACACACACACATATTGGTTGTATATTGTTGAATAAACGATTAATGACATTGTATATATACAAGTATTTTCAGTGAGTAAAACTCAGGTAAAACAGCTGAATTGATGAATTGTTTTTTATCAAAATAATAGTGCCAAGTAACTGCTACACGTGGGTTCCATGTGCCATATATAAGCATGACAGTAAGATCATTTAAGCACTGAATAATAGGCCTGTCCTTAGAAAGTGGGGCAGGTTTCATGCGTCACACACAGCAGCACCAGTGTGGTTTGGTTAAACCCACCACACCCATCAAAACACAAGACAACACGATAAATAGGGGGAATACATTTCCTTACACGTAAATAAAATATGAGGTAAATTAGTTTAGTTTGTAATGTTTTTTCTGCACTTCTGGACTAACCCTGTGTCTGCTAGCGATGCATCAGTGGTTATTATAGGCTGCCCTTAAGCTTCATTAAACTGATTTATGTTTGTAATTAGAGAAATTTGTACGAAAGGTTTAAACATAACTTTAGTAACATTAATATTATTACATGATGAACTGATTAATATGTTATGACTAAAAACTACAAAAAATAGAGTATGGATCTAACATAGATCTAACATCTATGGTGTAATAAATGCCCATACTGAATTCTAATGCTATATAATCAAATTTGACTGTAAGAGCTATGTTTCTGTTGAATACGACGGGGCGGCTTTGTTTCTTCACATGACTAACCGTCTAAGAACTATTTTCTTGTGCTCATCAAACCCCGCCCTTTTGCCTTTCAGAGCCAATCAGATGAGACCAAACGTGAGACGCAGCGTAAAAAAAGACTTTGTGGCGGAAGCTTACATGTGGGTGTAGTGCGGAATATATAATGTCATGTGACGCCTTAGTCGCGGTTCTTGCTAAGTTAGTTGTACTGTGTGATCTACTGGTTTGAGCTTCGGCGAACCCGCTCAAAATGGCAGAGTAGCGGCGTGCAGCGAAAAACTCGCAGCGGCAACACCTGCAGTGCAACGGCTTATTGCACTGGCTATATTCAGCAAAATGGCGTAAGTAAAACATTCTTTCATTGACCGTTTTTGGCGTCGAATGGAGGCGTCAAGGTTAGACCTTCGTCTAATGTTTACGTTAAAGGCTTCAAGATAATCTTAATTAGATATTTGTGGTTAAAACATAAAGATGTATTTTTTTATAAAAGGCGAGGTGTCGTCTCTGTTATGTTCACGTGTCGCTTGATCCAGATTTCTTAGTTATGTAAGAATTTAAAAGCGCCTCTCAAAAGTGTTTATATTTTCGGTTTGTGTTCGTTAAAATCTAAAAAAAAATTATACAGTGAACATGTCGTTGTGTCCGTTCACTAGACAACGTGGCACAATCAAAATGGCGCACCCAACGTTTGTAATGACAGCGGCCCGGGTTTGTTGTGAAAATGGCGCGATGATCAAGGACACCTTCCACCGGAAGAGAAGGCGGGGCGGTTGCCCTTTGCGTGACCATATTAGGGAATCATGTTCGTGTAATGGGCGGGAACTTTTCCGCCATGTCGTAGACAGCAGATTGTCAGCATGTCTTGATTTGCGGAAAGGAAATGGCCTCCAAATGTGATCCAGAGATTCAATTAAATAATACTGGTTCTAAAGCAACATTTAATTTACAGTTCATTGCCTGTCATAAGACCTTTTGTAATTTAGACAAAAGCCATTTCGTTAATCTGTCAGCATGCCTTTGCTGGAAAGGAAATGGTGAGAGACTAAACAATTAGTGGCTTACTGTTAAAAACCTTGTGAAAAGTTTGTTACATTTAGTGATCGCGTTTAAGGAAAGAAAATATTATCGGTCTATTTGTCCTAACATTTAAAAGCTTCTGTAAAGTGATTTTCATTTGTTGTCTATCCACGTTAATAAATTGTGACGTTCGTCACGTTTTATAATTGAGATGTAAGCCATTTAGCTTACTCCTAAGTATGGCCGTGTGATCCACCTCTCTGAACTATTTAAAGAACTTGGGCTTCGCCTGTTCAAAGTGTCCTAGGTGATGGTGTCTGACAACCATTTTGTTCCAGTTTAGTTCCATGGGGAAAGTGGTACAAAAACGGCTCTAATGTGGAAGGATATACTCATATTTTTATAATTTTTTTTGCAATTTATATGCATGCATAAATGGTTTGGGCCGTTATTAATTATCGTTTGTCTTCCCAGGTCCTTCGAGGCAACCACCCTCAGCACTGCTGCTTTCGACAGCATACACACACGGCTCAATAGCTCATCAGAACTCCTGTTCTTTTTAAAACGCTCTTTCCCTGGCCATCATGTCACTGAGCTCCCAAATGTGCTTGGAGGACATGGGGACCCTGTTTATGGGGTCCTCGACTCTGATGGCTGACCCCTTTGGGCCCCTTCTGGACGACGATGAAGAGAGCTCCGTTTCCGAGGGGCCGTCGTCGCCCCTCTCTTTCTCTTCATACTCTGATTCTTTCACCTCCTCCCCGTTCTCCCCTTCAACCCCCAGTCCAGTAGGCTGTAAAGACGGGTGTGACTCATCGCTCCCCTGGCTTTCTGCTGATGAGCAGGTTGCTCACATGGGTGCAGATCTGAAAGAAGGTGAAGAGTGTTTGAAAAATGTTAATCCAACTCATTACTCTCTGATCTTTGTCTTGCATGGTCATAAAGCCTGTGTTTTTTAAAAAAAAAAACTGATTTCTTTTGTAGGTGATGCTTTTTCTGGTATGGACTGGATGACAGAGAAAATCGATCTCAGTGATATCGACCTGGACTCGTTCATTGGGTCCTGTGATTTGGATGAGTCTCCAAGCTCCTCAGAAGAGCTTCTCGCTTCTCTGGAGTCCCAAATGGAGCTGGATTTGGCTCCTCTTCAGTTCACTCAATCATCCCCAGTATCTGTGGAGCATGACCTGCCTCCTCTCCCCCTAGATCTTCCACTTTCAGAGCCAGAGGTTAATCTGGAGCCGGTCTCCATAGAGATCAAATCTGAGCCGGTGTCTCCGGCCCCTGCTCCGCCATCGCCCACATTCACATTGGAACTGGGCAGCGAGGTGGACGTCTCCATCTCAGATCCATCCAAATCTAACAGTGGGGACCAGCAGACCCCCAGCTTAGTCTTCGCATTACCACCTACCCACATTGTGGTGGTGTTGGCTACCAAAGAGGAGCCAAGTGTCCCTTCCAGTTTCTGCTCGGACCAGTCAGATAGTGGCGTTGAATCAATGTCTGGTTCCCCCCCTCACGTGCACAATAGTTTTTCGTCTCCCAAATCTGCTGGCGTCTCCAGAGCCAAACCGTACTCCAAACCAGAACCTGGCGCAGATGTTCTCATCAGTTCTAAATTGAAGACGGTGTCGGGCACGTCGAAAACGGTTGATAAGAAGCTTAAGAAGATGGAGCAGAACAAAACTGCAGCGACCCGCTACAGGCAAAAGAAGAGGGAGGAGCAGGAGGTCCTGAACACAGAATGTTCTGAGCTCGAAAAGAGAAACCGTGAGCTCGCAGAAAAGGCTGACTCGATCAGTCGGGAAATCCAGTACTTAAAGGATCTCATTGAAGAAGTCCGGTCCGCTAAGAACCGCAAAAACAAAGCCAAGGCTGATGCTCCCTGAGGGAGTCGTGCATGTTTAGAACGTTCCCCACCCCCCAGTGTTCACCAAGCCCTTCACAGTGAAAAGTAATTCTAGCTAAAATGTGTGCCAGTGCACAATCGTAGGGCCCACAGTGCTAAACCAGTTACTCCCTGAGCTTTCATTTCGTCTCACACTTCGTTGTCCAGTAAGGGGCCTCATTGTAAAAAAAAGGGTTTTTGTTTGCATTTTCGCTTGTACATAGCTTCAGTCTCACTGTTTGGCTCTATTTAAAGCTGCATATGGTATGTTGGTTTGTGGTGTAATGTGCTTTTGTGCATTTCCCCTTTTCTATTAAAGCTTTGAAATTAAATTTGTGCGTACTTCATTTTGAAAACAACTGTCTCGTCGATGGTAACACATTAAAAACGAATCTGGGAACTGAAATAAACCTATCCGGATGTGTTGGGGGGGGGGGTTATGGTATTTACATTTGTTTTGTAATGGTGTCGGACGGGAAACGGCAGCTGTGTAAATGCCACCCTTTAGGTGGAGTTCAACCGGTTTAACCACTGGTTTCTATGACTCCAAAAATTTTTAGGGGAAAATGGGTTCTGTGTAATGGCTGCATTCGTTTCCTTGTTGCGAGCTTTAGGAACACATGGCCTAAATTGAAACAAGTAATTGAGGGTAAGGTCATAAAGGCACATAATATTCCATTATTTGCAATTTAAAGTACAATTGACTTAATCATATGTTCGTGGTTACACTTCAGTTATTGTTTGTCCTTGCAGTGATTAAAAACCTCACAGGTCTTGCCTGTAATTGCCCTTTAGGGTCTACATGTTCCCTGTTCGTGTGTAGGCTTACAACAGGTGCTCGTTTCTGCCCTCGTTACATGCAAATATAAACTGAACTTTCTTTGACAATCGCTATTATCTGCTGGGTAATTACCATAAATGCCATATGGGTGTAAAGCGCCTTAGCAAACTGCTATACCGCTCCTTTTGTCCATGTACCCGCAGGTTTGAGACTTCAAACCTGAAATATGGCACTTCATTCCTTTAGAACCTGCTGAAAACACCTTAGTTTTTGAAACTCATCCTGATAAAAGATTTTGTGGCCTGTACCAGTGCTCACATGGTGCATTAATGCAGCAAATTAATCAAGCGGTAAGAAGGCAGCTTGATTTGGTAAGAAATTTATAAATTACTGGACTGTGATGTACAGACCCTTTCCAAAAAATAAATATGTAAAAGTTGATGGATCTTCGTATTTTCATTAGACCCTCTTATTACTGATTATTCATGGCCAACGATTTCAAGTATTTTTACTTAATTCGAGCTCAAGCTGCGAAGACTAATTTTAAAGATTGGAATATCGTTAACTGCCCAAATTTTGCCTTAATGTTTCAAACCTGAGTGTGACCCACTAATCTAAACAAAGGTGAGGAAAGTAATCCAAACTGCAGGTGTTGGTGAACTTTGCTTTAAGTCCAAGGTCACCACAGCAGTCTACCAGAATGTTTAAGGGGATTCACATTGCTAAAAATCTGTAAGTGTAGATTTCATCTTCCAGCAGGACTTGACCCTTGCCCATGCCGCCAGAAATATCAAAACCTGCTTTAATGCCCATGCCATCACAGTGCCTAGAAGTTATGGAAGCCCAGATTTCCTTGATTCAGTCAGTTCTTCTTTGTTAATGGTTCTGGCCCTCAATTTCCTCTTAAGAACACCCCATAGATTCTCAACTAGGTAAGGTCTGGTGAGTTGGCTGGCCAGTCAAGCACTGTGATGGCATGGGCATCAAACCAGGTTTTGGTGCTTTTGGCGACAAGTTAATCTTGCTTAAATAACTTAAGTATTTAATTGATAAGAAGGTAAATCAATATCGACTGGTTTGCCACAGAGTTTTAGTAGTTAAACTGGATCATTAAAAAAATTGTGAAGGTTGTTAGACCTGTCACACAGGCTCTTAAGAACATTTTTTACAAGAAGGAAGCTCTTCAGTGTGTTTCTCCCATCATGATGTTTTAAGCCTGTTTATACTGGGGTCAGTTGTGAAAATGGTGTCTGGCATGCTTTTGATGGGTGTGGGGAAGAAACAAACTGAGTTCTTCAAGTAGCTTTCACTGCCCAGAGGTAATTATCTCTATGGCTGGAGGTAAACTGAGTAAAGATGAGCTTTGAAACCTGAGTCCTGAGCTTAAACTGACAGGAAGTACAAGAGACAGCTGCAGAGGTGTGAAGGCCTCATGACGGGCGGCTCAGGAAGCAAAGTCTTGGGACGTTTCCATGACCAAACGTCTAGAACAAAGTATGTGGTTATGAGTGGTGTTGTGTATTTCTGTGTTTTGATTACATGATAAACCCACTGAGAGAAAAGTTTGTTTTCATTTTTGTCATATTTATGTGAAAAATCAATAACCACAATTTCTTTGAAAATCGAGGTGTTAATGTGATCATGAGCTAGAACATAAACAGCCGAGCCATCTTCAGGTGATAAGTGTTATGAGAAACATTTTTATAAGACATATTTATTAACTGATTTATAAACTGGTTTCAAATTGTTTTTCAGATCAAAAAGATGTTTTATTCTTTTCCTTCTATGATTAGCATTTTTTCCCCCGACCCTTTGTGAGGCTTTTTATTGAGTCCGTATTTTGCTTGTTGTATTTTGTGGAACTGAATTTTGTGCCTGTCTACTGCCGGCCATCTAGACATGATCATCAGTTTTAAAAAACTTTGGAGTAGAGTTAATATGGTGGTTTGTCCTGAATTTAACACATAGGTTAAAGGGAACCCTGTGAACAAGGGCTGGTTGTCAGATATCAGTAATTGACCATACACATAGTCTTTTGACTGAGCATATTTCACCAGTGTCGTTAAAAATATGTGGATAGCAGCGGATATGAAAGGAAGCTGCAGCTCCATGTTGGTCCTTTTGCTTCTGGAATCGAATCACGTACAGGCTCGTTTTTGAGAAACCTGAATGCTCGGTGCGTCATTGGGTAGCAAACGATCATAACACTGTAAAGCTGCTTTGTGATGTTGCATTGTAAAAAGCGCTTTACAAATAAATTACTTAAACTTATAGCAAAGTAGTTGGGAGTCTTAGGATCTTATTAGAGACAACAGTTCATCCATGTACACTCTGCTAATTCTACTCCACCCTTCGGTTAGTTTGTTAGGGATTTTGATAGGCTGATTACTCCAGACTAGCCTATGTAATACATTGTCTTTACCCATTCACAACCCACATAAAAATTACCAAAGCCAATCCCTTTTTCATTAAGCGCTTATACACTGGTTATTTTCACAAACAGAGAGAAGGTAATCTAAACTAACTAAATGATTAATAAACACGGTCCACACTCCGTTTGATTAAATGTTACTTAATGGGAACTGTATTATTGATGTATGTGGTAATATTTTCTGTTCCTGTGAAGGAAAAGACTATCATTGTGAGGCGCGTCGGAGTCGTTGGTCCTGAGAGATTAGGGTTGTGGGTGTGAAGCTGCTGCAGAAGCAGACCGGCTCAAACCGGATCCGACCGGTTGCTCCAGACAGGCAAGCGACCATTTGCTCAACAAACAGACTTGTTTAATATGTCAACAAATGGCTCAATTAACTAGGTGTTTAATTCTGCAAAAAGAAAAAGTAGTATTTTAAATACTGTGGTATATTAATGGATAATCTTATTAGTAACTTTTAATTTGTTTTGATGGAAAACTTATGAGTCGACTCCCACGCATTCCAGGGCCAGCACTTTAAACGAAACCTCACAACATAATGTCACAGTAGTTTGTCTACATTAGGGAGAAAAAACAAAAGGAACACTAGAATAACACATCCGAGAGTTCATATTTCAGTGTGAAATATTTATTTAGAAGGTAGTGGAATACGTTAAGAACAAAACTTAAAAATGATCAAAATGTAAATCAAAGTGGTAAATAAAATGACAGGCTCAAGACACATTCAAATGAGGCTCAGTAACGTGTGTGGCCTCCACGTGCCTGTTTGACCTCCCTACAACGCCTGGGCAAACTCCTGATGAGGTGGTGGATGTTCTGTCCTACGGCCCCCTTCATGTCTCCTGGTGTACTGGCCTGTCTCCTGGTATCTGCTCCATGCCCTGGACACTGCTGACAGACACAGCAAACCGTCTTGTTACAGCTAACAATGATGTGCCATCCTGTATGAGCTGCACTACCTGAGCAACTTCTGTGAGTGGTAGACACCGCCTCATGCTACCGCTATGGTGAGAGAACTGACAAAATGCAAAAGTGACTAAAACATCAGCCAGAAAGGATGAGAACAGAGAAAAGGTGTGTGGTCACCACATGCAGAAGCACTCCTTTATAGAGGGGTCTTGCTAAGTGCCTCTAATTTCTACCTGTTGTCTGTTCCATTCGCACAACAGCAAGTGAAACTGATTCACAATCAGTGTTGCTTTCTAACTGGACAGGTTGGTTTCACAGAAGTGTGGTTTACTTGGAGTTACATTGTGTTGTTTAAGTATTTCCTTAATTCTTTTGAGCAGTGTATATATACAAACAAATAAAACAAACAAATTTTTTACAATAG
Source organism: Xyliphius kryptos (assembly GCA_025769995.1). NCBI lineage: Eukaryota > Metazoa > Chordata > Actinopteri > Siluriformes > Aspredinidae > Xyliphius > Xyliphius kryptos. The sequence continues at coordinate 6,763 of JAOUQT010309809.1, read as the reverse complement.
TATATCGTCTTAAAGCAGTTTCACCTAGTTCTAGGCCTAAATCCCCAAAGAGCAAGCTTAAGTGACTGTGGCAGGAAAAACTCCCTGGTGGTGTTGGTGTTTAAGGAAGAAACCTTGTAAGGACAGGTATTCAGTTTAGTAAAAAGCCTACACAATGTTCTTTGCAGCGATGTCTCAGCAGGACCGCAAAGACCACCTGTCAAAGTACCTGCCGTTCCAGAACTTAAACCTGGAATCCTGTCAATCCTGCCTTTAATCCTCTGGAAATATTAACTGTTATTAGTTTAACGATTACATTCAGTGTTTTTTTTAAATCTTTTTTATATTAAATCGTTCAGAAATAAATCTCCGTTTTCCACACCGGTGCTTTCCGACCTCTGTTTCACTTCCTTTGTAATAATTTGAGCGTCATGTACTGAGCAAAGGAAAATTAAAAACCATGTCAGCCAACTAAATTATTTTTTTACCATTTTTTTAATTTTATTTTTTGTTGTTGTTGTTAGTCGCTTTGGATAAAAGCATCTGCAGGATGACTGAAAAAAGTTATCGATATTAACTCCATAATTAAATACTCAGTAGTGCCACCATTTGTATTTAGCACACCTGTATGTCTGTGTGTAGTTGGCTCTATCTACTTTGCACCTTTTAATTGCAGAGAAAATTAGAATCTGGCCTCTGACCACATGACACTTGGCTTCCTGTGTGTGTTTTTTTTTTTGTCAATGTGTTACAAATTCATTGTCATCATTCAACTGAAAGGGATGCATGAGGTTTAATTTCCATGTTATATTAACCCTTGCTGTCTTACTCGTTCTACGCCTGGGTGGAGAGCATTTTTACCGCACATTTCATTACAGTCAGTCACTGATTTGCTTATTTGTCAGTATAACTTTTTATTTTTTTTTTATTCCGTCTTCATTATAAAGTTTACAGAAAACAAAGCAGTGCTGCGGGATCGGACACATTTAGTCAGATGTCTTCTTTGCTGTTAACATGAAACTCGTTGCATGCCTACAGCGTTAGGCTATATAATTATATGTTCATTCATTGTTTTAAATTAATCCTCTACGAGGGTCGCGGGGGGTTCCATATGCCCATCCAAAAGAGAAGTCAATTAGAGCAGTCAATACCTCAATTACCTGAAATCAATGTTTGGACTGTGGGAGGAAACCGGAGAACCTATAGGAAACCCACGCAGACGGGAAGAACATGGAAACTCCACCCAGATTAGTATTCAATTAGTCTCCGGCGCTAAGATGCAAACATGCTAACCACCATGCCACCATTACTAAAAAAAACAAACAAAGAAATATACAGTTTATACTTTTTAAATTGAAAATGAACATAAAAGACCAATGAAAATAGTAAACATTAAATTTGAACAGCATTCGCATTTCTCTCCATCTAATTTAGATCAAAATTAATTAATTTACCACAACTGAACTAAAAATGGCAACTTACATGCGGCCAATTTCAGCGATCTTAATGCCGCTCCCATATAGTTTAATGATTTAATTCTTAAACTTGATCAAATTATTGTTTTTTTCTTTGATTGACTGCTCCTCTGGAAGCTGTTTTTAATTACTAATTTGAGCTGAAAATAAAACGCTAACTTCACTTTCAATTCCCAAAGAAAACTTAACGGGGGTACAATGACAAATATTTTTACAGGCTCTCCACGACCCACCATTTGCAAAACCTGCTCTAAGGAGAGATTTCGTAACTGTTGCAGATCCTTCCAAGATCCTACAATTAGCGTCTCCTTCAGCAGCGCCCTAACCACCTACAATCATGACACCCTCTCATCCCATTGCAGTAATTTTATAATTTATAATACATGTGCAATAATTCAACTCATAGAAAACATACAAAATATGTACAATATATATTTTACTCAATTAAAATTATTTTTTTTAACTTGGCAAATAACTTCACCATCACCAAATTTCCTAAATGTGACCACTGGTATGCAAGTGTTTTTTTTCTTCTGTTTTTTCTTCAATGAACACATACGCAGACAAACATCCCTGAACAACGGCAATGATGCATTGGGTGTTACTTCTAAGAACTACTCTATGAGCTGGATGATGTCGTTTTGAAAGGATATGAGATATGCATCTTGAGATGGAGCTCTGACTTCCTGAAAAAAAGGAACTGCTTTTTTTTTATGTGCAGGATGGTCACAGTCATAAACCAGCATTAAACAGATGAATGTTTTTCTGGTGTAGGAGCATGGCAAAAAAGCAGCACATATCTGAAATTTGGCAGTGAACTTAAAATGTTTAAGTTTTACTGATTTAAATAAATATGGTGTTTGCTCTGTCCAGTCATCAATGTGATTCATCAGTCCTTACATTGATATGAGGGTGTACATCTTTCTTTTTTCATTAGCGTCCTGATATTGTTATGGCATATTCTCACTCATTGGTGTCCTCAACTTTTTCTAGTTGCTTCTCGCATGCTGTTTCTATTTTTTTGTTTATTATTATTATTATTAATTGTCATTCTTGGTGTGAGTTTGAGTTTGTGTCTGACTGCGATAGACTGGCTGCATGTCACACATGACTGAGTTTTTTACTGAAAACGTTGTTTCATCCCACAGTCTAACAACCTGTGAGTCAGGTGAACTGAGCGTGAACGTGTTTGTCTGCACTAAGATCAGGTGCAGACAAACACTAAGATCAGGTGTTTGTCTGCACCTGATCTTATGTCCACAGTGGCGCTGTAGCATGAAGGTCATGGGATTGATTCCCCTATCTTTTTGTTTCGTGACATTTGCATGTTCTTTCCTGTGTCTATGTGGGTTTTTCATTCACTGCTGCTAAATGGTGAAATGATCTTCCCGACTTTGTCCATTAGTCGGACTCACAATTTTTGCTAACGAACTTAGAAGCGCCCCGCATCATCTCCTGCACTCTATCCGTGTGCCAATCGCTATGTCAAGCGCCTCACCTCTTTGCCTCTACTCTACAAGTGCTTGTGTCCACCTCAGTATTGTATACTGCTCAAAAAAAATAAAGGGAACACTAAAAGAACACATCCTAGATCTAAATGAATAAAATATTTAGATATTTAGATATATTAAGTTAAAAAACTCTTTATTTAGTAGACAGTGGAATGCATTGAGGACAAAATAACATAAAATTATCAAAATGTAAATCAAAATTATTATCCCATGGAGGTCTGGAGGTTACATTGTGTTGTTTAAGCGTTCCCTTTATTTTTTTGAGCAGTTTATTTGTTCATTTAACCGACACTTTTATCCAAAGCGACTTACAAATTTCCCAATTGAACTGGGATTGGAACACAGGGTTGATACAGCGGCCCTGGAGCAATGAGGGTTAAGGGTCTTGCTCAAGAACTCACATTGGTAATTTCAATGGACCTGGGATTTGAACCCACAACCTTCAGCTTGTTAGTCCAACGCCCTAAATACTGAGCTACCACTCACTGCCAGTATAACCTAACTGGCAATCGATATTTAAACATGAACGTGCCATAAGCACGTCTGCCTCGCGACGTTGGGGATCCAGGTTCGAATCCCAATCTATGTGGAGTTTCCATGTTCTCCCCGTTTCTGTGTGGGTTTCCTACGGGTTCTCCGGTTTCCTCCCACAGTCAAAAAACGTGGATTCAAGATAAATTGCCCTTATCTAAATTGCGTGTGTCTGTGATAACATATCAGGTTTTGAATGTGATTTAAAAAAAACATTTCAAAATTTCAACATAACAAATCGTGCCAAGACCCTGAATACCAAATATGGGCATAATGAATATACCAGAAAGATACACAACGCAAACCAATTTTAACTGCCTCCACATCTATTAAAAGTCATTACCAGATAAGTGGCACCTACACATTTGTATAGTCTCCCTATATGAATTTACATGAATTAACATTGTGCCCAGTGAAAATCATCCAAAGAGGAGAAAGATCATCAAATAAGAAGCTGGTCACGAGGGAGACAATCACCTGAGAATACTGTGGCAGTGCACCAGTCGGGATCTGTGCTGTAATTTTTTGAAGAAATGCCTGTGACAAAGCAACATTGGGCAACCCACACCCACTCTGTCCAATGGACATGCCAGATGTCCCACCACCCTGACCAACAGGCATACTGGGATCCCTTCCACCAATAGGAATCATCTGAGGGTGTGATGCAACCCCTGCACTCTGCACTACCTGATAAATACAAAATAATCATAACAGTATCATACAGCTTACCATTTAACGCATGAATCTAAACTGAAGCGTTCGAAGCCGAATGCATAACTCTGAACATATAAAAATGTATCTATACATGAACACAACACACAGACAAATTCATGCACAAAAGACACAGGCAGACATGCAGTTCAAAACGGAGGTTTTCAATAATACCATACATACAGATGTTCCAATGGGATAGACTGTAGAAGCCTTAACGTAGGAATTTCCAGAGTCTCTTGCATTTGGCAGTGATTCTCCACAATTGGTAGCGATGCTCTCGCTTTCTAAAACTGTAAACAGAAAGAAAAAAAAATGTATAAGATATATATGCAGAGTACAGGCCAAAAGTTTGGACACATCCTCATTCAATGCGTTTTTGTTTTTTTATGGACGACTATTTACATTGTAGATTCTCACTGAAGGAATCAAAACTATGAATAAACACATGAGTTGTGTACTTAACAAAAAGGTGAAATAACTGAAAACATGTTTTATATTCTGGTGTCTTCAAAATAGCCACCCTTTGCTCTGATTACTGCTTTGCACACTGTTGGCATTCCCTCAATGAGCTCAATAGTCACCTGAAATGGTTTTCAGCCGGGCCTATAGGGTTAATTAGTATAATTAATTAAAATGCCAACAGTGTCTACAGAATCTACAATGTAAATAGTCGTTACTGGTATAATTCACATTATTTACAATGTTTAAGAATAACGGCAATATATAAAGTCAATCTTATGTTAAAAGCCTAAAACACTAGCAGTTTAGGAATTTTGACAAAATGTCACAAACATAATAAGTGGTTTTTCTGTATTTAAACTGCTTTAGTGTATAGAACAAATCACAAAAGAGCACAATAATCACACAACGTAGGTAAAACAATACACTACAAAAAGATATCAATAGTATATTGTATATAATAAAACGGGAAGTTCCGGTACTTAAATCCGATTGGCTGAGCTGCTTGTCTAGCCGTGACATTATTTACAATAACCCACACCCCTGACCGCTACACATTCATATAAATGCGTGATAAAACTATATTGTTTTTTCGAACTTTTTCCTAAACTGCATTCTGCAATTTGGCCACTAGATGACAATTGTTAAAGAAACCGAAAATATTTTAAGGCATTATGAATCAAACTTTGTTTTTATTATTATATTGTGTTGATAACTAGTTTATAAAAGCAATAAGGCACTTGAGGTTGTAAGGCACTCGTGCTTTTGCGCGTCATACCCAATAACACCTCTTTTCCGTGGTTTATTCACAATGATGCATAATGTGGTAGCTCAGTGGTTAGGGTGTTGGACGTCAATCAGAAGGTTGGGGGTTCAAATCCCAGGTTCACTGATGTTACCAATGTGGGTCCAATGTGGGTTGCTGCATCAACCCTGTGTTTTGACCCCAACCAAGTTGGGATACCTGTAGGTCGCTTTGGATAAAAGCGTCTGCTAAATAACTACATGTAAATGTAACCGCTCGTGCCTTATGTCTTTAGTATATACTCTAGTCAGTGATGTTCACCTGTTGCAACTGGTACACAGCTGCTAGGAATCTGCTGAGTGTGGGAGTCCACTTCTTGCAAGTCGTCTGCCTCCTTAAGCCCCCTGGTGGCACCCATAGATGCAGCAGCTGACAGAGCAGAAGATGCTATGGACGCCCCAGGACCCAGAGAGGATGGAACGGAGGGTTGCACAGAGGTAAGGGGAGTTGATGTAACGGCAGATGAATCTCGCTTCTCCTCCACATGTTGCTGCTGCCGTCTTGCCCGAGACTTCTTAATCTGAGCCACCCTGTCTCGGATAGATTTTCCCACCACCTTGGCATCACTCTCATGAAAAAAACCCGATTTGACCTGAAAATAAATGAATACAGTTGAACCGTGTTCGTTGACTTCGGATATCACCAGATTCATAACTTCTTTTGTGAATTGTGCACAAATCTCCCTGCCTTGTGTTTCCCCACAAAGTAAAGTTACTGCTAGGAACCAAAAAAAAGAGAGCATTGGGATACGCACAACAGAGCCCCACCTCCTTTTTCCTTAATGGAGCCCCACCCCCTTTTCCCTTTTGTTTCCTACCATGGCAACCGCTTTACATTAATCCATTTTATAGAAATTGCTGCATCAGGTAACTGTTTCTATCAGTCGCAAATTTCTAGTTAAAATGTCAACAAAACTGTTGCTCTGGAACGTGGTCGGCAATTCAATGGGCCAGATATTTTTTTTAATCATTACCTGGCGGGCCATAACCCTGGGGGCGTTCACAAGACATTCAAGGGGACTGATGTGGGTGAAATTTGTGGACGGACCATTGGGGGCGCTATTAATGCCAAAAAAAACGAAAAAAAAAAAACCCAACAGCAACAGCATTTCCACATGTTGCTGTTGGCTGTCCAAAATGGCTCTATTCAAAAACGTCAAGAGAAAACAGGATCTTTCTTGAAGAATGGACAGAAAAATACACCTTCAAATACTGGGGCAGTTGTAGGCTTGCGGTTAGGGAACCAGCCTTGTAACCTAAAGGTCGCCGGTTCGATTCCCAGTCCCACCA
>JAOUQT010309802.1:0-15127 GCA_025769995.1 Xyliphius kryptos | reverse complement strand
ACGCATTTTAATTTTTGGCAAATGTTTTACGCCGGATGCCCTTCCTGACGCAACCCTCACCATTTATCCAGGCTTGGAACCGGCACTAGAAATACACTGGCTTGTGCTTTCTAATGGCTGGTTTTCCATATATATTAGTTTACCATATAAAAATGTAAACATACCAAGGCCACCTATAAAATGATATTTACATTTATGGCATTTGGCAGAGTGTCTTATCCAGACGGACTTACATTTATAACTTAATTTAACAGTGGTAGAAGTGAGAGTTTAAGGGCTTTATATTAGGAACCAACAGGGGCAGCTTGGCAGTGCTGGGATTTGAACTGATCCCAATGTGCATCTGATCATGATTTGTAAACAAATACACAAATACAGACACACACATTATATACCTTGCCAGATCAACACACTTTTATGAATGACATCAGTTCCCTTTCTGCTAAGGCTGGATGTGAAATATCAAGAGACAGGCACTTGATGAATAGAACCCTTTGTTTTAGCAGCAATAAATGTATTGTTCTGACTAAATCAACTAATGATTTATTCTTGTTTTTAAGCCAACTATGATCTGTGGTCTGCAGGCTTTTATGCCCATGTACATGTGACGGAGTTGTGCCAAATCGCTTGGATTTTCTATTTTTTTCCAAGATTACACAGCAGTGCATCACACGTGCTGCAAGCACTAGCTCAGAGAGAGTTATGCATGGTTTATGTCATTGATATTCACCAAAGGAGAGAGAGAGAGAGAGAGAGAGGGAATGATTTGGAGGGAATGATTTTTTTTTACTTCTAGCCGGATTACTATAACTGGATGTTTTCTGATGCACCACTCTTGAGCAAAGTTACATAATAAACACAGAAATAAATGAACAAAAAATTACTAATGCTTTGGCAACCCTGAAAGGTGTGCAGCAGATTGCAGGATGTCACCCGGTCATGCTCAGACTTTATGGGAGAGCACGAACCGGATCACTGATTTAACTGAAATCAGCTGCAACCTGTTCATTCATGATTTGATTTTGTATTTCAAATTTTGTATTATATTATTATATTATATTGCATAATATTCAGTATTTTTCATACACATGTGTTGTTTGAAGGACATGTTTTCATGAATAATTTTGCTTATGTATTCTTGCTACAAACTTAGCTCATTTTAAAGTTTTCATAGCCAGAGTGGTTAGTTTTATGTTTTCCTTTTTCCGTTTAATAAATGCACTTCACTCTCACTTCATTTTACTTCCCCTGGTCTTGTGTGTGATGAATGTGTGTGATGCTCTTGCTTTTTGTTTTCTGTGTGCTTATCAGTAAGACACATTATTTTACTTAATAAATGTGTATTAGGCTCAATTTCTTTAAATTATTTAATATCTCAAATCCATTGTGGTTTTATGCAAACTTTATATAACTGAGTCTGTGTTTGTTATGAACTGTTACTCCATTTTGTACACTGATAAATGGCACGTTTTTTCAAGCACTTCCCAGTGCAGTAGCAGTTTAAACCAGTGGGATTCTACTTCCTTGCTGTTTTAGGTTAACCAGAAATATGTTGTTCTGATATCCCTCCAACAAAGCTTTCATTTTACATATTACAAAGATTTCCCCTTAAGCGACTCTCTTAAAGGAAATATAGCTATGGCTGTAAGTCATACCAGTGACGTACTATGAATGTATTTTCATCCATTACTGAAATCTTTCACAGCAAATACTTTTATGGAATGTGTTTCACTCATCTTTTTAGGCCAAGAAAAATTAACTGAAGCATTAACTGAATAGTTCATTTCATCTTATGGCAACGTTCAATCACTCATCAGCAAACATACTTCACTTTTCTCATTGTAGTCAGTGACTACAATGTATGTATATATAAATATATATATATATATATAGCCATTAAAGCTTACTTATTATAATTATAAGATATATAATTATTATTATTATCTGCCGTAATTATAAAGACTGACAAGATCTTACCCCAAAGTGCTATGCAAATGCACAACATGTTTGGAATAAACAGCCCTATAAGACATGTACAGTAATAATATGTAGTTGTTGCTATACATGGCAAACAATTAAGTTTTTTGTGGCTTTATGTATGTCAATGATACTTATTACCTCATACAGAGGCAGAATAGCAGCTACCATAGTTTAGACTTGAAGTTGATATCACATTACACAGTTTAAATATTTGAAGATGCAATTACTCATAAGTAAAGAAACGCATGGGCTTTATTCTATTTTAAGGACAATAGTCGCCTGGAGACTCAGTTGCTAATCTAACATCTGAAAGGAAAAGCTGAGCAATTAACAAGACAGATGGCCAAAGTCACATAATATCAGTCCCCACCATTAAGCTTTTTGGTGGCTGCTGTCTATGTTTTATGAACCAACAGCTGGTGCATATCCCACTGTGAGTACTGTTTGTAACATGAGTAATATGTGTTTGGGTGTGTGGTCACTGCTTCATATTTGTCACTGTCCCGTTAGTCAGCTGTGAGGTACATCTCAAGGGAAGGCAAAAGAAGTCCCAACAGAAACAGTTGCTAGAATACATCTGGGCATTGAAGGAAAGTGTCACTGAAAATATCCAGTGGGACAGATCGGAGGTATCAAGTAAAGCTTAATCCATGTGTGAGTTTATTTCTGTTCTGGAGATGGTGTTCACTCCAGGTTGTAAGACAACATGGGTAACATTACATGTAAGCCATGGCTTTGATATTCTGTCACTCTTGGCTGACATCATGTGCTTTATTTTACAGAATACTTTGTGTGTGTGCATTCTGAACAGGCTTTTAGAAAAGAATGATGAACAACTCTGATCAGAAACATTTTAAATAATAAACTATTTAACATTTATAACAAAATAATAATATTTGTTCAGTTTTCTTTATTATTTATTACGAATACTGAGCTTAATCAGGCAGCTGAGCACCTAGATTTAATATTTCGTTGTACCCTAAATAGCATAGCCCAAATTCAAAGAAGATTAATTAAAGATAAAGAACTAGCACTGTGGTATAATGATTTCACATGGACCCTAGAACAGACCACCAGGAAACTAGAGAGTAAATGGCCTCAGACAAACCTTTTTTGATTAAAAACGTAATATTGACCCCTACCAGCTGTCAAATTGTAGACCAATATCCAAACTTCCCTTCCTCTGCAAGATCCTAGAAAAGGTTGTAGCGCAGCAGCTATGTTTATACCTGAATAGAAATAATATTTTTGAAAATTGTCAGTCAAGATTTAGGCCCCATCATAGCACAAAAACCGAGCTGGATAAAGTTATGAATGATTTGCTACTGGCCTCTGATCAGGGTTATGTTTCCATGTTTATATATATATATATATATATATATATGCATAAAATATATATAAAAGTGCAGCTTTTGACACCATCAATCACGCTATTCTTCTTCATAAGCTAGAAAATGTTGCTGGAATTAAAGGAACAGCCCAGTCTTGGTTCAGGTCTTATTTGACTGATATTATTTACTTAACTCTGATAAAACTAAAGTACTGGTATTAAGACCACAGGCAGCTAAAGTTTCAAGCTCATAAATATGCTGGCACTAAATGATGCAGAAAAACATGCATTTGTTACCTCTAGGTTGGATTATTGTAATGCTCTGTTGTCTGGATGTTCCAGTAGGTGCATAAACAAACTACATTTAGTCTAGAATGCAGTGGCCAGAATCCTTACTAGAACCTTGAAATATGAGCACATCACCCCTGTCTTATCCACACTGCACTGGCTACTGGTCAAATTTCGTATTGATTATAAAATACTTTAGCTTACTTACAAATCAATTAACGGTCCCGTGCCACAGTATCTTAGGGACTTCTAGTTTCTACTTCTACTTCTAATACCTTGTATTATGAGCACTACAGCAGGGGGCAGACCATTCTCTTATTAAGCCATCTATGGGATAGTCTTCCTGTTAGTGTTCAGGACTCAGACACAATCTCAGAATTCAAGTCTAGGCTGAAAACTTATTTATTTAGTCAAGCATATTCTTCATAGTCCTCTATAGTTCAGCACTCAGAGCTGGATGGTTCAGGTCATAGAGTGTTTAGGTAAACTGAGATGTTTAGATGCTGTGCCCGCCACTCTTACGAGATCACTCAGGGTTGTTGATGGTGGAGTGGCTGGCTGCTCTACGTCCCAGGGCTGTCTGTGTTATCCTCTGGTTCTACCCTGTAGTTGTGCTGCCATAGCGCTAGTCTGCTGGAGTTTCTGCTTGCTCTCTGCACAACTTGTGTTTGAATTGTTCATTTTATTTTTGATCGTGTCTAACTCTCTTTATTCCCTATCCCTTTCTTCATTTCTCCACTCTTTTGGATGAGCTACACCGAATACGGTGGAGGAACGAGGATGTGTCAGCGACCCTGCGCCCGCCAGACTGCCCATTCACTTTGATTATTATTTAGTTATGGAATTATGTTTATGGTATGTATGTTTTATATATATGTATATATTTGTATATATTATATATTATTGTTATATTAATGGTATATATTATTGTTAGTCATAGAATTATGTATTAGATGTATGTTTTGTATATATTATATGTTACTGTTATAATATTATTGTTATATTAATGTTATATATTATTGTTACTTATCTAATTATATCTTAGATGTATACAGATTGCATCACATCACCCAAATGAGGATGGGTTCCCCTATGAGTCAGGGTTTTCTTTTTACTCAGGGAGTATTTGCCACCGTCGCTGTCGGCTTGCTAAACGTTTTCTGTAAAGCTGCTTTGGGACAATGCCCATTGTTAAAGTGCTTTATAAATTAATTTTAATTGAATTGCCTCAGAAAAAAATAACACATTTTTTTTATTAAGTTTATGATAACATGTCATATGTATTTTCATAATATGATGTCACCTTTAACAGACTATTAAATCATCTTAAGTTATGGCCAATGGAATTAAGCAGACCAGGCAATTATTTTGCAATCAGACTTCTCAAAATGCCACTTTCATGGCCTCAGAATTAGAAATAGTACAGTAAATTATTTTGCAAATCAAGTTGATGGTAATCTCTCATATCTATTTTCATATTATGATATCATTTTTTAACAGACTATTTTATAATATAGAATTAGAGCTAGTGTATAATTTAATTAAATTGACATAAAACTGATATAAGTTAAAATAAGATAAACATTAGAAATTATTTTGTTTATTGGAAAAGTCACGAAAACAAATGCTTTGGAGGACAATATTGACAAGTAGTGCTGCCATTGACTGAAACTCAAACTCACTTTAAACAGTCTGTCTGGCTGACTGTAGTATGTTGCAAATATATTGGCAGACACATAATCTACAGGCGACATATTATCATTTCGACTTTTTAGGGTGGACTAAAAAATCCGAATAAGAAGCCAACTTCACTCACGTTGACAAACCTTCTGTACAGTGACTGCATGGCTAATCTAAACTGACCCTTCATAGTGGATGAGTAATTATAACTCTTATATTTGATATTTCTGACCTCGTGGGGACATATTGCATTTGAATTTTTTACAAAACAATTTAAAGGTTTAGGTTAGGGCTGCCATTAATTAATTAGCTGTGTGTGTTTGTGTACTGTGAATGAAGTGGTGTCCCTGTATTTCCCAGAATAAAGTCCAGGTCTGGAGGCACGCGGCGCAGTAGGTAAAGCTGTAGCCTCACAGCAAGAAGGAGGGAGGAATGACCTGGGAAATTACATCCCCGTTTTCGCACGGATTTTCTCCGGGTGCTCCGGGATCCTCCCGCATTCCAAAGACGGGTGTCTCTTAATGTGTAAATGTGTGTCCTTTGATGGAGTTGCACCCTGTCTAGATTTGTTCCTGCACTAGGGTCGTCGGGTGGGCACCGGCTGGCCCAGGACCCCTTGTCAATTAATTCGAATGAATAATCTCCATTCATTCATTTTCTATACCCACTTATTCCTAGTTTTAGGGTCACGGGGAAGCCGGTGCCCTTCCCACACGGCAACCCTGGGCCCGAAGGCAGGAACAACCCTAGGCAGGGCGCCAATCCATCATAGGGTGCACACACCCACACATTTACTATCAATTCAGAGACACCAATTAACCTATCGTGCATGTCTTTGGAATGCAGAAGGAAACCGGAGTATCTAGAGAAAGACTGGGAGAACATGCAAACTCCACACAGAACATTTCCTAGTCGCCCCCCGAGGCTCGAACCCTGGATCTATCCACTGCACTACCGTGCGACCCTAAATAAACTCCAGACTGACTGATTAATTGTTTTTGGCCTCTCACTTCCTCAGGGGTCGCCACAGCGATTCAATCATTATCAAAGAACTTGCATCATTGATTAATGGATTAATAAAATATTAATAATGCATCAGCTGCATACATGTGATCAAAAATATTCAGAACCTTTATGTGGAGAGAATATTATACTTTATCAACCAATTTGTTAGATCTTGATTTGACTTTATAAAAGAGGCTAATGCGCATCAATTCATACAAGGTTAATACACGATTCAGCAGAATAGCATATATGAAGGTTATGTGTGTCTACATAATTCCCTCTAATGGTTTGGTCATCGTGTGCATTCAGACTGAAGGAGGATCACCAGTGGGTTGGCACAAGCTAATGTATTGCTGTAGACATTGTACCTGTAGTATACAGGTTGGCTATAAAACACTGGAAAACATAACAACAGCGCCACCTTCTGGCAAGACCTTTCTAAAGACTAAAATCCCTTTTACTTCTAATGAACACAGTAGTGATCACAAAACAGATTGTGTAAAATAAGATATTTTGAATGAGATTATGCAAATAATATTTGGGGTGATTATGTGCATTTTAGCAGGTGACGCTCTGATTTCAGTAATAAACTTAATTATATTTGTTAAATATGATCTGAAACAAACTAAAAACTGATGCCTGCAACATACTCCAGAAAAAAGTATGAAGCAGAGGCATGTTGTATAATATTCTTGATTATGCTGATTATTTTCTATAGCAGACAAACTGCAGGCATGCCAGTAAAGACTTGTGTACGTACATGTCACTCAAAAATATAAAAATAGGACTCAGCATTATCAATACATTTACAGATATGCAGATCAACCATGCTATAGGCAATAATGCACCTTGATGCTATCACAGATGCTGTTTTTGCACTTTTTGTTTGTAACCGTCTAGATGATATATTTTATGTTTGGCATATGGAATCTGACAGCTGTTTTTACCCGAAACTTAGACTTATTGGACCACAGTACACATTTTCACTTGACTTATTGACAAGTTGCAATGAGTATTTTAAAGCCCTCATGTGCCCATGTGGCTATTGTCCTCATGGTAGCATGAATGTTGATGAAATAATATGGCCTGTGGTCCTTTATAGCATTTATTTCTCTATACACAAAAGAACTGGGCACTGTGGACATTTAATTCCAAAATTAGCATCAAAATTAGCATTAGGTCAGTCCAAAAATTCTCAGTCAGACGGATGGCTGGTGGTTGGGCTGGCCATTTCATAACATCTAGTTGGTAAGGGATTAGGATATTGCCCGCTTGCTGGTGTGTTTGGGGTTCTTGTCCTGCTAAAAGATCCATTTCAAGGGCATTTCATCTTCAGCGACATGACCCGTTCCAGTATTCTGACATATTCAAACTGGTCCATGGTGCATTGTATGTGATAAATGGCCACACCACAAAGTATGAAAAACATATCCAAACAATTATCCTTGCACCGCCATGTTTTACAGTCTTCACAGTGTACTGTGGTTTAAACTCAATGTTTAGACCCAATAAGAACAAGCTTGCTTTTATCTGTCCATAGAATGTTGCGCCACTTCCCTTGTCAATGTGTTCTTTATCAAGCTGTAACATTTTCAACAAACCAAGTTTTTTTCTACATCTATGAACATGTACTGTCTTAAGCAGGGGAACACACCTGGCACTGCAAGATTTAAGTCCATATCGTCCTAGTGTGTTACTGTAACCTTTGATATTTGGTCGCAGCTTTCTGCAGGTGATTTTTTCCTCATTTTGTCTCATAGTTGAAGTGTACCTACGATGAGAATTACAGACCTGTCTCATCTTTCCAAGTAGGAGAACGTACACAATCAGTGGCTGACTAAATACTTTTTTGCTCCACTGTATTCCCTCTTTTGTCTTTAGAACGTCCTTAATTCTTTGTGGGATACTTTAAACAGAGATAGTATTTTACATTACTTGGTTGTAACGAGTGGTTATTTGAGTTACTGTCGCTTTACATCATCTCAAACCAGTCTTCACATTCTCCTCTGATCTCTCACATCAGCAAGGCATTCTGTAATTGTCAGACCATTCTCTGTAAACCCTAGAGATGGTTGTGCCTAAAATTCCCTTATATCAGCAGTTTCTGAAATCCTCAGGCCAGCACATCTGGCACCAATAACCATGCCACACTCAAAGTCCCTTAAATCACCTTACTCAAATTTTGTTCACAATTGGGTCTAAATATGTGTTAGTTAGCACTTCTCCTTTGCTGAGATAAACAATCCACCAGTCACGGATGTGGCATATAAAGATGCTGATTAGACACAATGATTATTACACAGCTGTACCTTGGGCTGCTTATAATAAAAAGCAGCTCTAAAATGTGCTGTTGTACAGTATTGTGAGAATCTGGGGAGTTCAGAAATCTAGTCAGTATCTGGCGTGACCACCATGGGTGGCATGTCCAGTGAGTATGCTAGCCACGCAAGAACTGGGATATTTTCAGATACCAGGAACTGGGTACAGATACTTGCCACATGGCTTCAACATTAGGTTATTGTCATGGATGAATGGCACAACAATGGGTCTTAAAATCTCATCAGACTCATCATATATCTGTGCATTCAAAATGGCATCTAAAAATGCAGCTGTGTTAGTTGTCCATAACATACGTCTGCCCATATCATAGGCCCACCACCACCATGGGCTACTCAATTCCCAACACTGACATCAGCAAACCGCTCACCCACACAACACCATATGCACAGTCTGCCATCTGCCCTGTACAATGAAAACCAGGATTCATTCAGAAAGATAACACCTCTCCATTGTGCCAGATGCGATCGAAAGTGAGCATTTTCCCGCTCAAGTCGGTTAAGATGACGAACTGCTGTAAGGTGTAGCCCCCGATGAGAACGACGAGCATGCAGTTGACTTTCCTGAGACGGTTCCTCTTCCTTGGTTATGCAAACCTATTGTTACAGCAGCTGTCCGGGTGGCTGGTCACATACGATCTAGGAAGTGAAGATGCTGGATGTGGGCTGGTGTGGTTACACGTGGTCTGCGGTTGTGAGGCCACTTGGATGTACTTCCAAATTATCTGAAGTGCCTTTGTTAATGAACATTCAATTCACAGGCAACAGCTCTGGTGGACATTCCTGCATTCAGCATGCCAACTGCAAGCTCCCTCAAAACTTGCGACATTTGTGGCATTGTGCTTTTGGACAAAACTGCACATTTTATAGTTACTGTGGGCAGCCCAAGGTACGCCTATGTAATAATCATTGTGTCTATTCAGCATCTTGATATGCCACACCTGTGATAGGGTGGATGGTTTATTTCAGCACAGGAGAAGTGCCCACTAACAGATTTTTGTGAAAAAAGCCTTTTGTGTACATAGGAAAAGTCTTAGATCTTTGAGTTCATCTCAAAAATAGAAGCAAAACCGAAAGTGTTACATTTATATTTTTGTATTTTATATTTACATATATATATATATCAAATACAAATAGGTAAAAACTGTTAAAAGTTGATGTAATTCAACTAATTATACAGAGAGAGTAGTAGCTCAGTGGTTAAATTGTTGGACTACTGAAAATCCCATTAATGCCAAGTTGCCTCTTTTGGGTTCTTGAGCAAGGTTCTTGACCCCAACTGCTCGACTGTGCGAAAGAGATAGCAGTAAGAGCTTCTTCCGAAAGCAATAAATGTAAATATTTTTGTACATTCTGATGAATATTTAAAAAGGCTCCAATCCTTAGTGAAACTGGTGTGTGTCTTTTGTGTACAGCTATTGTGTGTTGCCATTAACTGAACACACACTTCTTCTAAATACTACTGGTGTGCGCAAATCATTTTCAACATATATGTATACTGAAGAAATCTTTGGTTTTTATATTAGTGTTTCATTCTATGGACAACTAACTACAGCATGTTATGTTAAGTGGGCGGCATGGTGGCGCAGTGGATAGTGCTGTGGCCTCACAGCAAGAGGACCCGGGTTCGATCCCCGGGTGGGTCTACCTGGGAAATTCTGTGTGGAGTTTGCAAGCCGAAAGATGAAAAATTAAATGTTATGTTAAGTAATAAAATGCAATTAAAAAAACAATAATAATGCTGTGCATAAATTCTCTTCTTTATATTTAAGCTTAATTTTACTGCTGCTAGTACAGAGATACCACTGCAGGAAAACACTCAAGAACACTTTGATTCAGTCATTTCTGACAAAATCTGTTTCACTCTGTCTGCTCCATGGATCACAATACAGTGTGTTTGACAGCAGCCAAACAGCAGTAGAACTACACTGCAAATTCACCCTGACTGCTTACAGCTGCCCACCTGGCAGAGTGTGATACTCTGAACACAGACTTAGGATGTGACAGCCATATTAACTACACTCGATGAAAAAGACTCAAGGTTTAGTGTTTTGGTTTGAATTAATGTAAATACATTTTTTATTTATCATGTTTAATTAATCCTATTTGTATTTAAAAGCATAGAATGTGACACCAGCAACACAATAAAAAAGCTGGAACAGAAGCAAAATAAGACTAACAAAATTATATCACACTGTTCTTGACGTTTCTATAATTAGCAGCAATTACCTGGTAAGCAGTGAGGACACAAAAACCTAAAATAAGCTTCCAGCAATTAAGATTAAGCAATGCATACTGAATTTCATGCAGAGCGCACTGCTCGGGTGATACAGCAGTAGGCAATTTCAGAACACCTATGATATACCCATACATATTACATCTACCATCATACCAATGCCATGTGATAAAACACATCTCAGGACAATTTAAATCCCCACAGTAAAAGCATTCATTTCATTCATTCACATTCATTACTTTTTGACTATTTTTTACAATAAGCTTAGCCGATTAATGTGATAGTATCAGCTTGCATTTCAAACCTACATGATACGAAAATACGTTTATTAAATAAGACAAAAGTATTTTGTTTATCTTTTTTAACAAAGCTAATGGTAAGGTGTGATCAGTAACGCAGAGCCTTTAACCACTGAGCCACCACTGCCCCTACTGTTAAAGTTTCATGTAATCAGAATATTGTTATATTAAATATCTAACTTAGACTTGTGAACATCTGAATCCCAGCTGTCCACTTTTTTATTATAATTGAATACAAAATGACCATCTATAAAACAAGTAGCATTAACTTGTTCACACAAAAAAATATCTGCAACACATTTTAGACCTATTAAGGCTTCCATATCTTCACATCACATTAGATTATAGGATCGATCTGTGCTGTGTGTGACCTAAATCTTTGCAAGTAAGTATAGGTCATGGCTTGCCAACTGATTAATTAATTCCTGCCACAGATGTTATATTTTACTATAGCTAGCTGCACACGTGTTTCCTGGGAAAGGGTTAAACTCACCACATATCCCAAAATTTTGTAATCTCATGCAGCTCAAGGGGGTAATACCCTTGTCTTTAAAACTCCTGATTGCCAGAAAAATAATGGGAGAACAGTCATTCAGTTCATAATCAGTGTTTCTCAGAAAAAAAGACTGCAAATAATAACTTTTTATGATTTGGTAAATAAAATCAAAGAGTCAAGGGAAATCTAAGTGAATAAAAGCCAAGGCTGGAAACTGCTGCTTAATTTGTATGACCACCAAGCCCAGGCAATATTGTTTGAGAAACTGTCATTCTCCATTATTATTATTATTATTATTATTATTACCTTTATTTAACACATTTCAGCATCTTTTTGTAAATATGGACATGGATTCTATGTACAAAAGATGAAAAGTCTATCGAGTCAAGTCAAATGTCAAGAGTCAATAAGTTTTTACTGTCAGTATGTTTTCATTGTGATTTCAGCCATATACAGTGCTTACAGTACACAGTGAAATGAAACTGAGTTCCTCCAGAAAGCTACATAAGACTTAATAACATTAACCTGCACTTGTGCAATGTGCAGGAACGCAAGACAGTTCACAAAAAAAACAACACTCCTTTAGCGGCAGAATTTTTATGTCCTTCAGTAACTGTAGGTAAAGTGGTATGAAGGGTATAAAGGTAAAAAAGTCCAACGTTTTTGTAAAATGTGTGTGTTTGTGTGTGTATGTTCAGTTCAGACTGAGAGTCTCATAGTTTGTGGGGAAAAACTGTTACAGAATCTGGATGTGAGTGCCCGAATTCCTCAGTATCTTTTTCCAGATGGAAGAAGGTTGACTAATGTGGGTGTGAGGAGTGTGTGTGATCATGCACCATTCTGAATGCTCTGCTAGTGCAGTGTGTATTATAAAAGGTCTGTAATAAAGGGGAGAGACACACCTATCCATATAGTTAGAAATAATGTGCTCCGCATATACTGTACAGTATATGACTGATGCTGATTCATGTGACGCTGCTGTCGAGACATCTTTTTTTCCAGATATGTCATGAACATATTAGCGAGACAATGACATAATTTGTACTCATATGAGCATATGAAATGTTTTGAAACAGCAGTGGTGCAATTTTATGACCTACATATTAACTTACACAATGCCCCCGCGAGTGCAAACGAGGAAAAGGCTAAATTCCAGATTAACCTCATTTGTTACGTAGTGTGTTTTAAAAACAAGGGTTAAAACAGCTTAGTATCTTATTTCTCTATCATTTGAATATGGCATATATATATACTGTACTTGCTAGTGCAAGGGTGGACTCCCATTTGCCTTCAGAACTCCATTAATTCTTCATAGCACACTTTCAACAGAGATGATATTCTTATTTGAGTTACTGTTTTCTCTCTTTCATCTCAAAACAGTCTGCCAGTTATCCTCTGACCTCTCACATCAACAAGGCAAAACAATATTTTCTCTTTTTCGGTCCATTCTCCAGTTTTTGAAATAATCATTCCAGCCCTCTGGAACCAACAATCATGCCACATTCAAGTCACAAGCTGTCTTGACCTCCTCTACACCTAAATACATTGAGATTTACCCATATGATAGAGGGCAATAGATGGGCTGATTGAAATACCTTGCATGCATTAAAACGGTTGATAAAACAGTGTTATAACACGTTTAAGGATTATAATGTACATAATATTACAATTATTTCAATTAATTGATTCCTTCAATTGGTTATTATCTTAACTGAGCCTATCCAATGTACTATTCTCTGTTTTTGATTTGGCACTGGAGCAAGCTCGAGAACTACTTTACAGAACTGCTGAAGCAGGCTCTCATCTCATTTAGATGAGCAGCGAATCTGCCCCAGACTGACATAGCTTCAGAGACGTCGGTCTCTATTACATTAAGCCATAAATCAGTGCAGAATATGAGATCTGTTGCAGTTCGCTGCCAGTTCAAACTGTTTTCTTCTGACCTTCATATCGCATAATGTCCAAGACTGGTACAATATCAAATATCAATACAAAAATCAATGTGGAGTTTGATATACTATGCAAAATAGAAGGCTTGGCAGTTTCGATAATTCTGTCCAATAGCCTTGTGCAAATTCAGCCCATTATGTGGTATTTTTTGTTTATGTGGTATTTAAGTTGACGCCTGACAATAGTGTGTAGACAGAGTGAAAATGAGATACTGTATGTATGTGTGTTTGTATGTGTGTGTGAAAGAGAGAGAATGAGAAAGACTCTACAAATACCTGTATATATACAAGTTTTAAGGAGATGTAAGCTTTTATTAGAGACTTAGGTAGGTACATTTAAATGGTTGTGACAAGACTCCCTGTGTCTTCTATAGCAGCACAGCACTAAGTCATGGAAGTGCATAAAGATTACATTTTCACACAGGTGCTTGTCCTTTAAGTCAGTATGTCTCAAACATACAGCACTTGCAGTATTTTCTCAAAGACACACTTACATATTAGCACTTCCATATCACTGAGTTCCTTATAATACTGTTTTTATTCATGCATTAATCTGTAGTTAACAGAATATGGGGTCATGGTCAAGATGGACCTGGAGCCCGGGTGAGGGGTGACACATGAACAGGAAGTCAGACTATCGCAGCGCACTGTGCATATGAAACAGTCAAACAAAAAGCAATGAAGCACAGCCAATCCACCTACTGCCACGTTTATCCCATATGAGAGGAAACTAGAGAATCCAGAAGAAGCCCTTATTTAGATCATGCACCACAACTCCACACAGAAAACAATCTGAGTTTAGGATTCACAAGCAATCCTGAAACTGGGAGATGGGACTGATACATGGTGCATCACTATATTATCATAGTATGAATTTGGCTAAGGATTTGAAAGTAGATATTTGGAGAAATAGCTATATTAAGCACAGTTTCTATTGTACTATTCCAACACCGTTATACCATTCCAACAAATTCCCAGTAGGAACAGCTGGCACATTCCAGCTTTTGCTGACATGCAAATTTGCTATGAGTTCCACGAAGCCATTAGATGACGAAGCAAACAGGTGCTGAATTTCAGCTCAGGATGACATATTGTTTCGTATTACTACAGCCACTGTGAAATAAAACATCTCTGCTGTTGTTAGTTTGCCATGTTAACTCAAATTTTCCTCTAATCAAGGGCCTATGTGACTTTCAGCAGAGCTTCTGCTGGTTTGACATTGTAAAATGAAGTAGATTAAACTGGGATTCCAGAATATGACTAATTCTTGTAATAATAAATGTAGCATAGCACACAAGTACCAGTCTCTACGGGTATGTAGAAGGATGGGGGATCTCTGAGGTCCAGGGAACGTGTGCTCCCACCGAGTCCACATAAGCACAGGAATGTAAACAAACTCCACTTCAAACAGAACCATGTGTTAGCAGGAGGGGCTATGACTGTGTTTTGGGAGAAAGACAAGGAGATAGCACTGTCTCAGTGGCCGAGGTGAATATCGCAATCAGGTTCTATAGAGTGCCTAGTGCCT
>JAOUQT010309765.1:0-15130 GCA_025769995.1 Xyliphius kryptos | reverse complement strand
TAGAATATATGAGGAGGATAAATAGATCATCAAATCATCAAACATAACTTACTGCATTAAACCACATCACTCGCAGGATCCAAATGGTAAGTGCCATATTCACCACGAGGACGATGATGAGAAGCAGAACAAACATGTAAAGACAACGTTTTCTCCAGCCATAGATACCGATCTTATAGAGGGAGTCAGTGACCGGTGCGGGTACACTGGAGTTCTGAAGAGTGGACACATACTGTTCACGCACCATCTGCAATGAAATGTAAACACAGGACAGTTCAGTTCTAAAGTTCTGCTTACTGTACAACACAAAGCTCCACACTTACAGTTCAGTGGCTGGCAATAAAGGCTTTAGTAAAAGGAACTTGTAAATTACGTACACAATGTTCGCACACAGCTTTAGGTACACTGTGTTACATACACAGTGTTACCTACACAGCATTATATACACAACGTTATTTACACAGCGTTATGTACATAGAGTTACGCACACAGCATTACGTACAGAGCGTTACATACAAAACGTTACACACACAGCATTACGAACAAAATGTTATGTACACAGCGTTACGTACACAGCGTTACGTACACAACATGTACACAGCACTATGTACACAGCATTACGTACACAGCATTACGCACACAGCGTTGTGTACAAATCATTACATACAAAACATACGCACATAGCGTTACGTAAAAAGCGTTACATACACAGTGTTATGTACACAGAGCTCTCTACAAAGCGTTACGTGCAGTACGTTATGCACACAGCTTTAAGCACATAGCGTAATGTACAAAACGTTAGCCACACTGCTTCGCACACAGAGTTACATACACAGCATTATGTCCACAGCGTTACTTACACAGCGTTACTTACACAGCAGTACTTACACAGCGTTACGTGCACAGCGTCACATACACAGCATTACGTACACAGCGTCACGTACATAGCGTCACGTACACAGCGTTACTTACACAGCGTCACGTACACAGCGTCACGTACACAGCGTCACTTACACAGCGTTACTTACACAGCATTACTTACACAGCGTCACGTACACAGCGTCACTTACACAGCGTCACTTACACAGCGTCACTTACACAGCGTCACTTACACAGCATTACTTACACAGCGTTACTTACACAGCGTCACGTACACAGCGTCCCTTACACAGCGTCACGTACACAGCGTTACTTACACAGCGTTACTTAGACAGCGTTACTTACACAGCGTTACATGCACAGCGTCACGTACACAGCGTCACGTACACAGCGTCACGTACACAGCCTCACATACACAGCCTCACATACACAGCGTCACGTACACAGCGTCACAGAGTTACGTTCACAGCGCTACATACACGGCTTAACGTACACAGCATTACGTACACAGCATTACGTACACAGCATTACGTACACAGCGTTAGCATTACTTACACAGCGTTACTTACACAGCATTACGTACACAGCATTAAGTACACAGCAATTACGTACACACCATTATGTACACAGCACTACGTACACAGCATTACGTACACAGCGCTACGTACAAACCGTTACCTACACAGCGTTACGTACACAGCATCACGTACACAGCGTCACATACACAGCGTCACGTACACAGCGTCACAGAGTTACGTACACAGCGCTACATACACGGCATAACGTACACAGCATTACGTACACAGCGTTAGCGTTACTTACACAGCGTTACTTACACAGCATTACGTACACACCATTACGTACACAGCACTACGTACACAGCGTTACGTACACAGCGTTACGTACACAGCGTTACTTACACAGCGTTACTTACACAGCTATATCTACACAGTTACAGTTACACTATGATCCTAATACAAACAGTATTATAAAAAAGAATAAATTAATGAATGAATATGAGACCATTTAGAATCTGCTACAAATCAGATCTTCATCAATGTGGGCTCGTGTGAAGCGTTCTCATTCCTCTGAGCATACAGTACCATATCCTGTTACAAATCCTGTAAACTATAAGTGCATTAAGGTCTGAGCTGTGCTGCAGTGTTGGGCTGATTTGAGGGAAACCTAGAGGCTTTAATTACAAACCAATCTTTCCATAGCAACTGATCATAACACTACGCTGTTTAGTTCTGGGACTGATTCTCACTTTTTCCCTTCCTACTTGGACAAGAATGTTAGAAAGCCCACATAATACAGCAGCATTAAATAATAGTGGAATGAAATTGTGTGGTACGTAGACAGCTTGTTTCATAGTCTCTCAAAAAAGTTGAAGATATTGTTTTAACCTCTCTCTTGCTGTATTCCAAGAGTTTGCACAGTAGAATAACGATTGAGGTCTGATATTCATTATAGTGCCATGCTATATAAAGGAGTGCATGTTTTGAGTTGCTGGTTTTATGTGACTTTGGTCCATGTGGTTTTCCTGGATGTTAGATTGTTATAAGAGCCACTGGGAGAAAAAAAGGCTAAATAGAAGCTCCCTAAAGTTTTCCTCTGCTTGGTCTAATAATGTCTGCATAACTCCACTCAACAGTAACACACCAGCCTCTAAAAATAGACCACAAGCCTGAGATCCTACAACAAAGTTTAAAAAGCCCACAGTATTTTTAAAAAACATATAAAAGATTTGCATTTAGTATTAAGGCTCACAAAATAAATATTATAAATCAACAGAAACAATTCAACCCTATGGCTTTTTGGGATATTTTTATAGACATAAAAATGCAACCATTAGCAGTTATTTTAAACATTCTTCTGAAGTCAAACCAGACAGTATGATTGACAGAACACTTTGAACAAAAGAGTTCAGAACAATAAATATGTTGCTCACCTTTGTTGAGGGTCTGTGTGACGGGACACAGCCGAGCTGTCGTCCTCTGTGGAGAGCAACACTGGAAACCCTGAACTCGTCTGTCTGTCAAGTCTTTAACAGCTGCCTCTCATAAATCTGGTCCTGGATCAGCTCCAGCTTAACGTCAAGAAAAGCAACTCGCCTCACTTCCTCCTCTCAACACTCCCCTCTCTGATTCCCAATCACATTCATACTTTAACTCCAAAAAGCGTTTGAGAGGCAGTATAGAAGTGTAAGCCACAGATGCAAGGTGAATAATTTTAGGGTGGAAAAGAACGAGATTAAGTGATGATTATCTATTTTGTGTTCTGTTCTTCCACTCAGATGGACTGGTCCTACACATTGAACCATCTGTGCTGTGAAACACACCCGGAGAGGTGGGCAGCCCTGTATACGGCGCCCAGGGAAGGATTGGCGTTGGGTGCCTGGGGCTAAGGTTAGGTTTAGGACAGTTAAGCCGGACCACTTGGTGGATCTGGTTCCATAACCAAAGCTTACGACTGCCCCGCCAAAGATCAGACTCTGTAACACCTCAGACACACAGAATGACTTACTCTACAAACAGTAGAACTTCAGATGAACTTCACGTTATGAGAATGAGAGCTGTTTAGTGGAGAGTTGATGGATGATGGGACAGGACACAACCAAGTTATAAATAGAATCATGTGTGTTATAGAGAATGAGTGGACGAGGTACAGAATGAGATGTGCAGAGCATGTTCTCCAGCTGTGTTCATGAAGTTCAAACATGATATCCAGTTCTAATGCAATATCACAACACGTGGACTCACTACCTTTCACTAAAACTTATACACTTTACATTTCCAAGTTATTGAGTTGAGTCATGAGCGTTGCTGAAGCCTATCCCAATGCTTACATGGAGGAAAGCAGAAAAACACAGTAAACAAGCCACCCGTCCATCACAGATACACACACACTTTGAAAACTTCGGGGAGGTTAGTTAACCTTCCATAACACAAGACACAGGGAGAACATGTAAATCACTCACTTTCAGCTCTGTTAAAACTTAAGGTTGTGTAAAAAAAGTATGAATAATGGTATTAATAGAAGATTAGTAGTAAAACTTATAATACAATACATTTTGAAGATGCTGACCGAATGAATAAATGAATGGATATAAAATAAAATCTTATTTAAATCCTTATTCTGAAATTCTGATTATGTAACTGACTTCATGTCGCTGTAAAGACGGATACAGCGAGAAATTTGGAAATGAAAGATGTACATAGAATGTGGAAAATGTTTTTCATCGATTCATTTATTGTTTAATTGATAAATGAAATGCTTTTATTATGACTTGCTAAATCAGACGACGGCGTCGTGTCACGTGATGAGATTCCGCATCAGCTGAGCTGAACTTCCGGAGAAGTTAAGATGGCGATCTTCAGTGTGTATGTTGTAAATAAAGCCGGAGGTCTGATTTATCAGTATGATAACTATGTTCCCCGATCAGAGATCGAAAAAACATTCAGTTTCCCTCTCGATATCGTGCTGAAGATTCATGATGAAAAGGTTGTCGTTTCATTCGGTCAGCGGGACGGAATACGAGGTGAGTTCTGCAATGACGTCAACAGACAGAATCAAATAACTCAAAACTAAAAAAAGAATAAAAGGATCAATATCACAAACCGCAGCTACAGATGACCTTCTACTTCCATAAGGTGGAGCAATAAATGTGTATAAAAGTGTGTTTAAGTTAAAAGTGTTTAAACTCCAGCATCACAACACACAACCTAACTGTTACACCTGCACCACCAAGTCAGTGTACAGTGGGTGACGAACGCTGTTGAACGCTGCACCTGGTTTTGTGTGTGTGTGTGTCCACAGTGGGTCATGCGGTGCTCTCGGTGAATGGGGTGGATGTAAACGGGAAGTTTACTGCAGAAGGTAAAGAAATCCTTGAGTATCTGAAGGACCCTGCTAACTTCCCTGTGGCACTGCGCTTCGGTCGAGCGCGACTGACCTCCAACGAGAAGCTGATGCTGGCCTCCATGTTCCACTCGTGAGTCCTGCTTTTAATTTTTAATGTGGATCAGCTCTCCTGCCTCTGTAACCTTCTGATCCCTTTCAGGCTGTTTGCCATCGGTTCCCAGCTGTCTCCGGAGGTTGGCAGCTCAGGAATTGAAATGTTGGAGACTGATGTTTTTAAACTGCACTGCTTTCAGACTCTGACAGGTAAACATGGTTCCTCACTCCACTGGTACCAATCTATTCAAACTTTAGACCAATAGCAGATATCAACGTTTGATTAAACTGCAGAAGGTTCAGTTCATAATATATTATTAACTGCATGGTGCGTTTCAGAACGCAGGCATCAGTGTACAAAGAATCATTCATTATCTTCTGCTTAATCTTCTACTAGGGTCACAGGGGAATACAAAGAATCAACTGCTAATTTTTCTGTCTGTAGATCATGAATGAAAATAAATGATGGACATGAAGTTCTAAAAAATCTCAGCTTTATAGTCATGATGTCAGAGCTGTGGCTGGACACTTGTGTGTATATTGTTACATTACTGATGAAGTTTTAATTTTAATGAACAGGGTGTCCTCATGCTTTGGGCCTTTTAGAGGATTTTTAAATTAAAATGTCCTTAAGTGTCAGATATTAATTCAGTGAATGTGTAACCGTGTGGTAATGAGGTGGTGTGTGGAGGTATGGTGTAGCTGTATGTTAATGGCTGAATTATTGAGCAGGGATAAAGTTTATTGTCCTGGCGGATCCGCGGCAGTCTGGCATTGACACGCTCCTCAGGAAGATCTATGAGATTTACTCAGACTTTGCTTTGAAGAATCCTTTCTACTCCCTGGAAATGCCAATCAGGTTGGTGTGATGTCATATCCTCTACATTTACATTTAGTTATTAAACATTTTATGCAAAGCGAATTACAAATAGCCCAACTTGGTTGGGATCAGAATACAGGGTTGACACAGCACCCTGGAGCAATGAGGGTAAGGGCCTTTCTTTAAAGACCCACAATGGTAACTTCAGTGGACCTGGGATTTGAACCCCAACATTCTGATTGCTAATCCAACACCCTAACGACTGTCAAAACATTTGGTGTGAGGCCTACAACCCCTTCAGTAAATGTGTTTTGATATCCTCTGTAGTATTTAAACATTCCACCTGCATGATTCTAAGAAAACCAACCGGTGGTGCAGGCAGAACCCTGAGGTCCAGTCTGAGTTCAACTGTCTTTACGTTAAATATAATAAACTGTTGAGTGCATTTGATAAGCATTCTCCAAAAATGGGTCCTGTGAAAATTAATGTTCAGGTTTGATGTTTACTTTGGAGTGGAGACCCTCGTCCACCTCATGGCATAATACACATCAGATTCAGATAGAATTCTGGTTAAGATGCATCTTTGTTTTAAGATTAAAATAAATTTGAATGACCTTGAATAACGACATGTTGGAACCTGAGCTGCAGTTTCTCATCTTTTTAGTGAAATCGTTCCTACAGACCAAAATAAAGGAAATCAGTTCATTACAAGATTGGAACAAAAGACCCTGTAACCAGTCATGGAGAATGTGGTGCTCTTGGACAAACCTCTGCTTTACAGTCCGATTAGACCGTGGTTCTGTTGATCTGGGAACAGACTTTGACCTGAACATGGTTCCTTTAATCACCGCCGCCCTGTTCATTCGGTGTTAATAGTACATCTTTGAAAACCTCAGTTTAGAACGGACACTTGTACATGATTTATAAATAATTAATTCATGATGAAACTTCATAAGGATTGTATCAGCTTACATGTCTGCTCTCCAGAATAAAAAAAATATCTTGTCACATGAGTAATCACAGTGAGCATGCTGAACAGTGAGTCTGACTGAGCGCTTACTTTCTTTCAGATGTGAACTCTTTGATCAGAATCTTAAAAGTGCTCTGGAAACGGCAGAGAAGACGGGAACCTTTGGGCCGGGGTCCTGAGCTGGGGCATGGTTGATATGTATAGAAGGTGGACATTTTACAGCATGTACATATTAAAGTATAAACCTTCTTGTGAACATGGGACCCGAAGACACGGTGTGGAGCCTTTACAGAACCAACGGACCCTGAAGCTGTATGTTCTCCACTGGAATGGGTTCCTGTGTGCAGTTTGTCTCAAGTCAGAAATGAATTTGTCCAGTCTCTGATCTGTGATCATGAACTACTTTAAATCATGATCAGAATCACTGTGTGTGGAGAACAGAACCTTTTATTTCCATAATGCAGTATGTACACATCAACAATTAGGAACAGGGAGGAAGGAATATAAATCACTTTCAAATCTAAACCACAATGTCTGTAACTCTTTAAAAGAACCTCAGCTAAATATTTAGTTTGTAAAGACCCAAACATCCAAAAGAGATTCAGGTCACAGTTAAACCATCAGTTTATTGTTTTGTTTGTGTGCAGTAACTTTTACTGATGTTAAATTAAAAACCATATGCTTAAAAAAGACTTTTTGATTTGGACATGAGACTTTACGGACACACAGACTTTACGAACACACTGAGACTGGCTCATATAAAGGACTACAGGACTTTGGTACACAAAGACTCTCATTAATCAAAAGAGTAAATAATTGTAGTTATACTTTTATTAAAAACACATTTTTTGCAGCACAATATAATTTACTCCTTGATACTAATTCATGGACTGGCTTTTTTTTGTCGTTTGTTGTGTGGACAGTCATTTGTTTATGAGTGGACATTGTTGAGCGGACAGTTGTTTGCTTGTTTGTTTGAGTGGACAGTGGTGAGTTGATAGTCGAGAGCAGCTTAAAGGCCATGATGTGTGAGGTTTTTGGATAAAAAGAGTAACAGCAGTTTAATTGATCCTGAACTGTTCTTTAACCCAAAGCTTGATGTTCTGTCAATTATAAAGTAACTTCCACCTTCATGCTTAGAGAACATACAGAATCTGGGTTTCAGAAGGTCCCGGTGTTGGATCTCGGGGTGTAATGGTGGAGGTGCTGCTTAGTCAGTCTTTTTTAAAGTGTGCCCCATCTTGGTTTGGATGTTACGGAGCAGGAAGAAGGTGACTGTCGTGACTGTGCAGGTTACCTCCGCCACCCAAAACGCTGTATCCCAGCTGTAGTGCTTAGCGATGGTGCTGAACGGGAACCCAGAGAGGAAGCCGCCAACTGAAGACACACCACATTCAGCTATAAGTTTTTAAAGTTATCACTAATGCCTTCTAAACTCATACATTTCTAAACAGAAGAAGGGCAGAAAGGTTATGTTTACGTCCAGGGTTCAACTCGAGTTCTTCTGTTCTAAATTATTTGTTCTGCAGTCCGACCGTGACCTCGAACCCACCTCCACATGACCCCTACAGGAGCTTTGATCATATCCCGTTAAGTTTGTAGATATAACTATTTCTACGAGTATTTGGAGTGTGATTGTGGGAAGTGGGGGGGATCTGGCTCGAAATCTCTTCCAGTTCATCCTCTGAGGTGGTTGATGGGTAAAGAGATAATGATCCATTTGCCTACTGTGCTTTTACGCACAATGGTATTTGTCCTTCACATTTAACCCATCCGTGCAGTGAAACACACTGGGGGTTGAGGTTTACAATTTATGCACTGGATTGGAGGAATGAACAGAAAAGGACCTTCCCTAAACTGTTATATAAAATACATAAGGTTTTTGTACATACATTTTATTGATCTGTACAATTGAGTGTGAGTAATAATCAGAGAATGATCAAATCTAAGTGATCATTTCAGTTTTAATGAATTTAATGGTTTAAACATCAGGATACAGTGTTTGTTATTAACATTAACAATACAGTTAACAATACATGACGAGACCTTACCGTTCGCCATCAGTGCAACGATGGCATGTGATGTTCCACAGTAGTTGGATGGAGCGCTCTCATTTGCAATGACTCCAAACAGAGCGATGGGTCCATACGATGAGAACCCAAAACCTGCACCCAAAGAGAGAATCCAAATCTGTAAGAGGAAGAGAAACCACAGAAAGATAAATAAATCCACATTAAAGGAAACAAGTCATGCCATGAACCCAGCAGGAGGAAGGGTTCTGTATTACTGAGGAACCTGTAATCGTTGATCCAGGTGATTTTGGTTTCTTAAAAGTTTAAATGTTGAAAAATGTGATTTTTAAAAAGAATGGTTTGTAACGTTATTAATAATCAGTATGTTTATAATGACGAAGTTTAAATCGTACCCTCAGCTGTAGCAGGCACCTTAATCCAGATTAGTCACGTTTCTAACAGATCGTGTTTAGACTGTATGTGTTCTGAACTCACATGTGAACTCTCCGGTGTCACTGTGGTGCGGAACAGGAACATGGACACACACATGCCCACCATCATGGACAGCAAGAGGCCATGCCGGGGGTTCCCATACGCACGCAGACCTTGCTGAACAAAAATAAAGGTACAATACAATTTATTTGATTACGGAATCTGTAGCAGTTCTTTTGGTAGATATCTTACCTGGGCCACCGCGCGGTCAGACAGATATCCAGCAGCGAGACTGCCCACCAGCCCACCAACCTCCAAAGCACTCATGTAAGAACTGCCTGTGAACATTCAGAGGTTTTTCACTTCACAGCTGAGGAGACTAACCTGATCAATATTAATTAGTAATCTAAACTTTTAATAAACCCCTGAATGTCTGCGAGAGAAAAGTGTTTGAGAGAACACAGTACCCATCAGGGTGGTCTGTCCCTTGTCCTGGATCAGGAAGAGCTGACCCCAGTCTGTACAAGCTGTCTTTACCCCGAACACCACCAGATACCCAAACGACAGCACCCACAGGTACGGGGATAGGAGGAATTCTGCTAAAGTGCTGTCATCTCTGCTCCTAGAGCCTAATGTTCAAACACAAAACAGTATAATACTCAAAAGTTATTAATATAAATACAGCTAAAAGCAAAAGATTAAATACATTCATTTCAATAATAAAAAAAAAGTCAAAAGATCAAAGGAAACGGAGGCCCAAATCATACTTTCTGGGTAATAAACAACAGCTCAGGGCAGTTAATAGGTTGATCTGACAGGACCAGGTGTTTTAGTGGTTACACTAAATTCTACAAAGGCTGTGATTTCTTACTAAACATCTCCATTCTTTAGCACCCTCAGTCTTTATCCTGTTTCTTTCCATATCTATGGCCTCCACATGTGAGCAGAACAGCGTTATTCCTTACAATAACTATGGTACTGACCCTCAGATCTGACCCTCACCTCAACCCTCGGACCTGACTTTCAAATCTCTGACATGACCATCAACCCGACCCTCAGACCATCCTCCAACAGTTAAACAGACTATGTGATCAGAGAGGTGGAAGTGATTAAGATGTTCAGACCTGCTTTGCCTTTGTTTGTGGTCACTTCTATATTCCGCAGTCCAACATCACGAGGTTCATTCTTTATCAGCAGCAGACAGAAGACCGACACCAGCACACACGTTAGACCCGAGATGGACATGGTTTTCCTCCAGCTGTAACTGTCAGCCAGGAGCGTAGCAATGATGGGTCCCAGACCTCCAGCCAGGTTCATACTGCAGGACAGTACTGCCCACCATGTCCCAAATTGAGCTGGTTCAAACCACTAGTAGGGGGGCACACACCAGTTACAAACAGTGTTCAGTCATACAGACTATGGTCTTTTAGGTACTATAACAGTTCATGAGATGAACTGGATGCTGCAAAGTTTCTTACCTTTCGCAGGACCTTCCCACATGGAGGCCATCCAAAGCCCTGTCCAAGACCATTAAGGAAC
This sequence comes from Xyliphius kryptos, assembly GCA_025769995.1. Taxonomy (NCBI): domain Eukaryota; kingdom Metazoa; phylum Chordata; class Actinopteri; order Siluriformes; family Aspredinidae; genus Xyliphius; species Xyliphius kryptos. Next base: position 4,521 of record JAOUQT010309765.1, on the reverse strand, counting down.
CACAGGGCGGAAAACATCGCCACGGTGGAGGAGAGTGAGAACAGAACGTTGATGCCTCCCACCATGAACAAACCGATAGAGAACAGCCATCGTGCGCTGATCTGGTCTGAGAGAACACCGCTGATGAACTTACTGATGGCGTAGGCAGCTGACTGGCTGCTGGTGATCAGACCTGCACACAAACACAAAAACTACCAGCTTTGATTTTTGCTTCATTATAAAAACCCAAACTTACCCTCTGCCTCCTAAAATAAACAAGATCAACATCACAGTAAGGGATCTTCTGTAACAGATCCATAACCTGAATTTAAAAAATCTTCTGTTTGCTTTGAACACCATGCTGCTGATCCGAACTGACTTCAACCAGTTCAGACACGAGGTTCTGATCCCAGGTCTGAGATTCTGTCCAGATACAACACTGATGATTTTTTGATAGTGGAATACTGAGTTTGAACTTGATCTCAGATACCAACAGCACTGTGGTTTGAACAGCAGGTCACATCAGTAAACATAAACATGATCATTCAGGTTCCTACCCAAGTCGTCCTTATCCAGTCTAATCTCCTGCATTACAGAAGGCATAACGAAGGAGAACGTCTTTCTGTTGAAGTAATACAACGTGTAGCCTACAAACATGGCTGCAAAAACCGTAGTCCTGTAGTATGTGTATCCATAGCGCGCCATCGTGCAGAGGAAGCCCACAGCGATGTCGATCCTTCAGTGCTGTGTTTAGTGAGGCAGACGCGAGGTGCCCATGCGGGAGCAGCAGATGAACTTTGCATCAGGTTCCACCGAGCAGTGCAGTTCTGTTAGGATCAGATGAAAACACACTGTAATCAATAACGAGGTTAATGTTCAACCTGACGGCGCGGAGTCTCTTCATGGGCGCTGTTTAAACCTGTACTGCAATTAGACTACCTTCCATCTCTGTGGTAGATCATTTATTCATCTTTATCTAATCTGATCAAAACTGCGGGGGTGGCGGTGGAGGGGGATACCACACAGAACACCCTGCCAAACATTCAAACCCACAAGACAGACAGCAACAACAAATCAGCCATGTGTGTGATCGGTCTCGCTGTGTACCGATCACGTGTGGGCCCTGAAACTTTGTAATAGGTTCAGCAGGGTGCGGTATTACAGATAAGCCTGAGCTTTAAGCCTAAATGATTAGCGGTCAGACTGGATCAAATTGGATCAGATTGGATCAATAATGAGGGAGGCGAGGCAGGACGATGGGGTTCGGGGTAACTGCTGGGTTTAACACTGTAACATAAAGTGGAATGCCTCATGGTGTTTAAGGAACATCTAGATCGCTGCATGCTGCACCCAGAGTCATGATTTGCACTGATTTAGATGGATCTACAGGTTTCTCAATGAGTGAATATTTTTTTTTATCAGTTCCTTTTGAAGAGTCATTTGATTCACTTCCATTTAAATGAATCGTTGTTGAAATGACAATGTTTAAAACAAATGTACGATATCATGTGACTTAAATCACGACATTCTTACACCCTTCCACTCATCTTTTGAGTAGGATTGGAGGGGGCAAGGCATCTGCTGATTGGTTTAAAAAAATGTTTTTTATTATTACAGCCTAATGTTGTCAGAAAGGTTGGTAATTACCGAGGTTCATCTCAGTTTACTCACCTCTCAACCTCTGACCTCCTAACCTATTATTAAGGTCATCTGCTCTCACAAAAGAAGGTTCTCTATGTTCTTCCAGTGTCTGTGTGGAATTTTGCCCCACAGTCAGGTAAACCTGAGATACTGTGTGTGTGTCTTGCAAAGCACTGGTGACCTGTTGAGTCTGGGTTGATACGCAATATATGGCAGAGAAATGGGGAGTAACATTATAATAAGCAGATTTGTAAACAAAAATGAATAAGAATTATATATATGTTAATACTGATAAATAATTTTGAAGGTTTCACAAATTACTGGTAACAGGTGATGTAGGTATTTATTAATGACATTATCAAGTAATAATGAGAATTTACCAAAGGTTTAGCTTTTGTAGACAGGGATGGGTGATGTTTCTGATGGACCTGATGATGGCAGAAACTCTGCAGTGGTTTCCGTCCTGCCCCTGCACACGGTGAGATTTTCCTCTAAATTCCTGATGATCCTCCACTGACATTTGGTCCAGTCACAGTCACAGCGTCTCCCACTGCTGCATCTGGAAACACAACCCGAATCTGTACCAAAACAAGAAATAATTTTGCCCAAAAACACTGTTCATGTCTCTGGTTCTGAATCTTAAAAAACAAATGTGGCGCTACATAAAGATTGCCAAGGCAACAACCTGAAACCAGTCCATTCAGAACAGACCTCACGTTGGTCGTCCAAAGAAGTTGAGTGCTCAGCATCACATCCAAATGCTGCCTTTGAAAGATAGACGCATAGACTGAAGAGATTGAGGAGGTGAGGGGTCAGCCTGTCAGAGCTCAGTCCATACGCTGCACACAACATTAAATTGGTCTGCATGGCTGTTACCCAAGCCTGCAAACAGTTTGCTGAAGACAGGTCAACAAAGACATGGATTACTGAAACCATGTCCTAAGACCAAGACCAATCAGGTGAGGAGTACAAAGATAAGTGTGTCATGCCTACAGTCAAGTCATGGTGGTGGGAATGCCTTGGTCTAGGGCTGCATGAGTGCACCAGGTGTTGAGGAGTTACATTTTATTTAACTTCAATAAGTACTGTAAAATAGGGCGGCATGGAGGCTTAGTGGTTAGCACATTCGCCTCTCAGCGCTGGGGATTCCCGGTTCGAGTTCAAATCTAGGTGGGGTTTTCATGTTCTCACCATATCCTCGTGTGTTTCCTCCGGGTTCCTCCCACATTCCAAAAACATGAAGGTAAATTGAATACTCTAAATTGCCCTGTATATTGTGTGAATGTGTGCGTGGATGTGTGGGTACCCAGCGATAGGTTTGCCCTGTCCTGGGTTTATCTGCCCAGCGCCCGAGACGTTCTCCCCTGGATGGGCATGGGGAACCCCCCCACGACCCTTATAAAGGAATAAGTAGAAGATAATGAATGAATGAATGAATATACTGAAGCAGAGCAGAAAGTTTCCCTCCAGAAACTGGGTCGCAGGGACATGTTCCAGCATTATAATGACCCCAAACACACCTCTAAGACGAACACTGTTTTAATAAAGAGGCTGAGGGTAAAGACTGGCCAAGGTGCACAAAGACTACTTTATATATACACACATATAAATAAATATATTTTTTTTTTCTTGAGTTGAAGGAAGTTTTTAAAAAATAAAGTGAGATTATGCTAAGAAAAACGGTTTAATGGTTCACTTACTGTCAGAACAAGGCCAGGGGTTAATGCCCTGCAGATAGCTGCAGTGTCCACGGGGTGGTGCTGTTTCTTTAATAATCATGAGGTTCAGCTCGGATCAGATCCAGAACTCCTTTTTAAATCAACTCCAGCAACCAGGAAGTAAATGACTTTTTAACAAACCAAAACTGTACCACAGAAGAATCGCATCAAAGATAAACATGTAGGTTTCTCTCCATCCTGCGGCATGATCAGTTTTCCTCAGGTCAGGATATCTATGAGCTGAAAAAACTTAGCTTGCAACTTTCCCTTCATCTTTTTCCTTATTGAGTGTATTAAACAGCAAAACGAACCTCTACTGCCACCTAGTGAAGATCGAGGAAACTAATTCTACGAATACGAGGAACAGTGACACCTAGTGATGATTTTTTACTTCTAAAATACATAAAGTAAAGCTACTCATTTATACAGAGCATTTACAAAAAAAAAGAATATTATGGAAAAGTTTATTAATAAATATTTTTTTAACAATATTTATGCTTTCAGCTCAACTAAACAGTAGAGGTTAGAAACAGAATCCAAACTGTGAAATATCAGTGTGAAATTTCCAGTCAGTCATGATTTAGGGTGCAATGTCCGAAAGACTGCATTAAAAAAAAGAACATTATATCAACAGTAATATATGGTGGTGGTAGTAGGATGGTCTGGGGCTGTTTTGCTGCGTCACAACCTGGAAGACTTGCTGTGATAAGACTTGCTGGAACTATGAATTCTGATGTCTACCCAAAATTCCTGAAGGAGAATGTCCGACCATCTGTTTGTGAACTCAAGCTGAAATGAACTTGGCTTCTGCAGCAGGACAATGATCCAAAACACACCAGCAAGTCCACTTCTGAATAGCTGAAGAAAAACAAAATGAAGACTTTGGAGTGGCCTAGTCAAAGTCCTGACCTGAATCCTATTGAGAGGCTGTGATATGAGTTTTAAAAAGCAGTTCATGCTCGAAAACCCTCTAATGAAACTGAATTATAACAATTCTGCAAAGATGAGTGGGCCAAAATTCTTCCAGAACACTGTAAAAGACTCATTGCAAATTATCGCAAATGCTTGATTGCAGTTGTTGGTGCTAAGGGTGGTCCAACCAGTTATTAGGTTTAGGGGGCAATCACTTTTTCACACAGGGCCATGTAGGTTTTTTTTTCTCCCTTAATAATAAACACCTTCA
>JAOUQT010309749.1:0-15131 GCA_025769995.1 Xyliphius kryptos | reverse complement strand
CAATGAGGGTTAAGGGTCTTGCTCAAGGACCCACATTGGTAACTTCAGTGGACCTGGGATTTGAACCCCCAACCTTTGGATTGCTAGCCCTACACCCAAACCACTGAGCTACCACACCCTCAGTTATAGGTATGTTTTCTTATTATGACAACATAAAAAAACAGTAATACATTTACATTGAGCAGATGCTTTTATCCAAAACGACTTACAAATGAGAGAACAACACAAGTCAGAAGTTTAGAAATAAACAGCTACACTGTAGTATTATCAAAACCTCGATCTGGCTGTCCTTTTTTTTTTTTATAATACATTTTTTTTGTTTACCTTGAATCCATGTTTTTGGAATGTGGGACGAAACCCACACAGATACGGGGGAGAACATGGAAACTCCTCCCAGATTTGGATTTGAAACCTTTTTTTTTTTTTTATAATACATTTTTTTTTTGTAGAAAGGTGTGTTTTGAGAAGCTTCTTGAAGATGCTGAGTGGCTCAGCCTTACAGTGTTGGGAAGGTCCTTCCACCATTTAGCGGTTGTAAATAAAACGGAGTGAGAATTGGAATAAGTAATATGAAAAATAAACTTTTATTTAGTGTTTTTTGCTGCACGTGGCTTCAGATAATTATTAATTAATTTAGTTACTGCAATAATAAATCCTGCAATAAATTGATCCTTTGAGAAGCAATTCAAAGCACTGCGATCCAGAAGTCCTAAGCTGTGTCCATTTTCTGGACCTTTTAGAACAGTAATAATCATAACTGAATTATAGGAACTCAATAGAATATAATAGATACTCAATTATCTGTAGAACCCATTAGAGCAATTTATAGAACATCTGCTGAATGCTGTAAATGTAACAATACAGCTGAACGACCTAAAAATACTTAAACTTTTTAAAAAGACCCCAGTAACCTGGCAACACAACATAAAAGACACGAAGAAATTTGGCCACCATTTGTATTAAGATCGCATGAAATGCACAATGTTTATATTACATTAGAGTACAGATTAGAGAAGATCAACCAAAGAATTCCATCAACCCAGGAAAATATTTAGTGTTTAATCAGAAACCTGATTATTATTCAGTGATGTAACAGATTTATTTTTAAGGTCATTGAGTGACAGAGGCTCAATGCAGGTTCATTTAGCAGAAGCTTTTTATCTAAATTGACTTACAAGTATTCTAACTAGATGATTTGTACAGCCGCCCTGGAGCAATGAGGGGTAAGGAGCCACGTTGGACCTGGGATTTGAACCCACAACCTTCAGATTGATAGCCCAACACCCTAACCCAATCCATCGCTGGGTACAAACTCACTCACACAGTCACACACACTATACAGGGCAATTTAGAGCATTCAATTTACCTTGAATCCATGTTTTTGGGATGTGGGAGGAAACCCACACAGACTTGGGGAGAACATGCAAACTCCACCCAGATTGAGATTCAAACCGGGAATGTGAGGCGAATGTGCTAAACACTAAGCCACTGTGCCGCCCATGTCCATATCAAACAATAGTAAAAATTATATAAACTATATCAGTCCATCCTCCAGGACTGCTACGCTGTCAGTCCAACAGAAGTCCATGTTCCTTCCCATAATCGTTGTATCAGCAGTGCTCCGGCAGTGTCATAGACAAGGAGACGGGGACTCCTCAAGACGCCACCTCAGAAAAAGAGACAAGAAACACAGTTAGAGCTAATAAAGCACGGTAATTATGTAATAAATTGATTGACACAGTGCAGCATGTGACTACAGCATAGCTAACTAGAGCAGCAGAACTAAAAGCAGATACTGCAGAAAAGGATCCTCCCTAAACTGTTGACAATATACAGCTGAAAAAAAAGGCCCATCCTAGTACTTTTTTAAATGCGTACTTAAACTAATAAGTTGAATATATGTTACAGCTATAAAGCAGTGCTCTAAGAGTTCAAGTACTTTTTAGTGTGTGTCTTTAATTCTACATGAAGTGTGTAATTTTACTTTGTAAATTCCAGTTTGCAACTGAAACAAAGTATTTTTGACTGTCTGCTAGTTGATTAAAAAGTAAACATTTGTATGTATACATGACTTTTCCGTAGGCAGAAATGGAGCGGGCATTACTGCAGGGTGAAAGGAGGGCGGAGTTAGACCAAGTGGAGGCCGAGTTGAGCATCATCAGTCAGCTTCAGCTGAAACTAACTGAAGTGGACAAAAATATTCAGAGTGAAAAAGAAAAGGTGAATAGTGCATATATACATGTACAGAAATCACATGCACAAGTTAATGAACACATGCATTGTTATATATGAACATTGTTCTTTGTGCTTTGAGAAGGACTATAATCCTTTACACTTCCTCTGTTGTTCTTTTTCTTATTTTAAAGAGTGATTCTATTCACTAACCTCTTTCTAACCTTTAACAACCTAACAATGGTGTAAATAATCAGTTTTTCTTTAATGGAAATACAAAATTGATAGAAATACATTGTCATTTAGAAAATAGGCAGTTACTCGGACCCTAATTCTGTGAAATCTCTGTGAATAATGTGTTCATCTGTGTTAAGATAAGAGCTGGAGAAATGCTGGTCTACCTTTATTATTGCCCTCTCTCCATTTCTCCTTCTGTTTATCCCAGGCTTGCACGGTATATCTATGTGCATATACATATGTGTGGGTATGTTTGTTGTTTCATAGGGAAGGGCTAATGTTTCGGCTGAGCGGGACGTCCTGGCCAGGCTGAGGGACGGGTACAGTGAGCTAAAGAGCCAGCTTCACAAATGCCCTGAGTCTCTGAGGGAGCACTTACAGGAACAGCTCGCCAGGGTCAGTCTCTACTCCTACTGCCCAATGGAGCATAGCCATTAAAATGAAAACAAACACACTTGAACCTGAAATATGTAGTAATTTAAAAAAAAAGGTTTGTGATCTATGTGACAATTCCCTTCACAGAAAACACAGGTTAAAACATGATCAATTAACTAATGAATTAATGAAATAAATAAATAAATATCTAACATAAATTTCCTAAAAATAAGGTTGGTCCCATTGCTGTCTGTATTCTTCATTGTCCTCAAAATAAAATAATAAGTGATCTATTTTGCCTACTGAGCTGAAACACAAAGAAATTTCTCCTCCACATGCCATGAACATGTACACGGCAACTAGGGCGCAATTGGAAGTACTTGGATCAGAATCCGAACCGGGGACCTTCAGATCGCAAAGCTGGTTTCTTTACCACATGCCTACAACTGCCCTAAACTTAAAATAAGCATATTTTGTCACACACATTTAATCATTTAGCAGACACTTTTATCCAAAGCAATTTACAAATATCCCAACTTAGTTGGGATCAGAACACAGGGTTGAAACAACACCCTGGAGCAATGAGGGTTAAGGGTCTTGCTCAAGGACCCACAATGGTAACAACAGTGGACCTGGGATTTGAACCCTCAACCTTCTGATTGCTAGTCCAACGCCCTAACCACTGAGCTACCACTCTACTGCCTTTGCATCTGCCGTGTTATTGTTCAAGTACTTGTCTTTATACACTTGTGGCAAAAGGACTAAATACAAAATAGTAAATTAAAAAGAATGTCACAAACCTGTCCATATTTACATGTTGAAGGGCATTATAAAACGGGTAGTTCAGGTATTTAAATCTGATTTGCTGAGCCTTGTCCAGCTGTGAGCCTTGTAATAATGCACTCCTCTGAGCGCTTTACATCAGTATATAATGTGGGATATAACAATACATTATTTAAAATCATGTACCATATGTTAGGGGTGCGTGCTGGAACACAATAGAATGGGCACCACGCAGATAGGAGCCCGGTTGCCAGGTAGGAGCAAAGGACGTTTATTAAAAACGACACAAAAAACACTATACAGAACAAAGGGAACCGACACACATTACTTAAAACGATCAAAGACAGAGACAAATGGAAACCATGATTATATAAAACAAAAGTCCCTATCACATGACAAACAAATAAACCAATAAGAAAACAGAATTTATTTAACTCAGCAAAAAATACCAAACGAGGAAAAAAACAAGTTAATTAACTGAACTAACAAACAAAAATCCTTACACCATAAATATTAATACAAATTAATATAAACAGTGTGTCGATTCCTTATGAGCACTAAGCTTGTATCCTGTTACTCAGCGATCAATGTTTTTTTTTAGATTACGTCGCAGAACACAATTTAATAAAAAGTCGTAAATTAACTAATTTATAAATTAAACCTTGTTTTTTAAAAGTGTTTTCAGAACTGTTTTATCAAAGCAATAAAGCGTTTGAGGTTGTGCATATTTAACTCTTCATTAAGTATTTGATTATATTTGATTATGCTGTACCAACTTAAGGTATTTAATACCAGCTATCATAACCTACCCCCTAAGTAGAAGTGATGTTCAGTTCCTTTAGGGTATCTAGTGTGTTATTGTCTTTTACAAGGCATACATAAAGTATTACAATCTCATATTGTTTTAAAATAGTATGAGAGAAGAACTATGAGAACTATTATCAAACCGAAGGGAGTGGTAACTCAGGGGTTAGGGCGTTGGACAAACAATCTGAAGGCTGTGGGTTCATGTCCCAGATCCACTAAAATTACCAATGTGGGCCCTTGAGTGTTATGCGTGCGCGTCAGAACCGAGAAGGAGCAGGTTGCCAGGTGAGGGGGAAAAAGGTGTTTATTTAACTGGGTTTCCAAAACACACAATACAGGCAATGGAACCGACACGCAAAAAATAGGCAACAACAACCAAGGACAGGGATGAACGGAAACCGAGGGTATATAAAAACAAAAGTCCCTGTCATGTGATAACAAAGTAACCAATAACAAAAGGGAACAATTAATTAACTAAAAGAGGAACAGAAACAAGTTAATTAATTGAACGTAACGGAACGAAGGGAAGAAGCGCCGAGCGCTTCTTACATTGAGCAATGCCCTTAACCCTCATTTCTTTTGGGCCACTGTATAAACCCTGTGGTCTAACTTTAATTAAATTGGGATATTTGTAAGTCGCTTATGGAAAAAAAAGCATCAGCTAAATGACCAAATGTAAATCTTATAATTTTTTTTATGCTGTTATATGTTTTCATTTTTTGCTTGCTTTTATTTTTAACTAGCTTGACCTTACTAACCTACTGATATTTTACAGGATTAAAATAACCTTGTTTTATTCCTCTCTAGTTTTAAAGTAAGTGATATTGTTATTGTGCTGCACTGAGGGATGTACTCAGCTCTAAAAGCTTTCTTTTTTACCTCCCTGTGTTTTTTTCCCACCTGTTTGGTTTGGCTGTTTCCACCTCTTCTCTTGATTTATCCATCTGTCTTTAGAAATCGGAGGCTCTAGAATTGAGCTCCAAGCGCTTTGAGGACCTGGAGTTCCGCCAGTTGGAGCATGAGAGCAGCCTGGAGGAGGAAAAGGAGACACTTAGCCGTCAGTTACTCCAGGAAAAGTCAGAATACCAACGGAGCATAGCCAAGAGAAAGGTACGACCACAAGATCCAAGTGCAACATAATATGCTGTTAAAAGACCAGTGAAGATTTAACAGATTAGCATTCAGACTGGGATAATTCCACAGTCTAATACCTATTACTTAATTGTGCGATAGACGATCACTTGCCTTTTACTTTATCTGTGTGTTGGCTTTGATAAGTAGTGCCCAGCAACTTGGGAAAAAAAAAAACTTTTTATTTATTTATTTATTAAAATGTAATATATTTTTGTACATTTTTCTAAAATTTTTTTGATCAGTGAATTATTTGTGTCACAGCAGTGCTAGGAATCATCTCCCATCAACATAAAACCGGCTCTGTCGTAGTTCTGGACATTGTAGACAAACTTAAACTGTATAAAAATTTATACTGTATTTATTCTGTATACATATTATACCGAAGTGGCGGCACGGTGGATCTGGGTAGATCCATGTTCTATGTTCTCCCCGTGTCTGCATGTCTTCCTTCGGGTTCTCATGGATTTAAGGTGAATTGGCTGCTCTAAATGGCCCCTATCTAATTTGCTCCTGTAAAGTAAATATGTGCGCCCAGCAATATATTTGTGCCCTGTTTGGGAATATCTGCCCAGCCTCCAAAATAATCCCTTGGATGGGTATGGAAAACATAATTCCACAATTAAGTGGAAGATAATGATATGAAATTATACTTATATCCCACGTTATTTACAGATTTATGAATCTTAAACTCAATATTACACCTTCATTAAATGTACTGGTTCCACTTTATTTGCTAGCTTATCCCATTTTAAAAGTTAGAACATTCAGCCTACATTTTCAGCCTAGATTTAGCAAAAATGCCTTGTCTTAGCAGCTGACAAGTTTTTGAAGCTGCTGGTGCCTCCAATGTTCCCAGAACAACAAGATGAAGGGTCCTTCAGAGGTTTGCAGCTGTGCGTAAGCCATCCTGTCAACCTCCTCTATCCACTGCACACAAGCAGAAACGGCTCCAGTGGGCCAAAAAATACATGAAGACTGACTTTAAAACTGTTTTGTACACCGATGAGTGCCGTGCAACGCTCGATGGTCCAGATGGATGTAGTGGAGCATGGCTGGTTGTTAGACACCCTATCACCCCATGTGATGGGCTGGAATCAGGGGGATAGATTGTCTGCCCCTTTAGGATCCCCGAAGGGGTAAAGATGACCTCCTTAATGTATGTGGAGTTTCTCAAACAGCAATTCTTGCCATGGTTCAAGAAGAAGAACTGTGCATTCAGCAGCAAGATCATTTTCATGCATGATAATGCCCCGTCTCATGCTGCAAAGAACACATCTGCATCTCTGGCTGCTTTGGGCATAAAGGGGGACAAACTTATGGTGTGGCCACCAAGCTCCCCTGACCTCAACCCCATTGAGAACCTCTGGAGCATCATCAAAAGGAATGTCTATGATGGCGGGAGGCAGTTCACATCTAAGCAACAGCTCTGGGATGGTATTCTGTCCTCATGCAAAACAATTGAAGCAGATATCCATCCAAGAACTGACAAATTCAATGGACAAGAGAGTTCAGAAGCTTCTTTTGAAGAAGGATGTGCAAATGTAACATCACCTCGAATAAAGTTTTGACTTGAAAACTGTTTGATTTTAGTTTGTAAAAACTTGCTAAAGCTTATAATATCACAAACGACCATTTTTTTGTTCTTTATAAAAATGAAAAGGTTGAAAACTCTGCTGTGCATAATAATTTGGAACATGTATTTTGAGTGTTTTATTATTATTTTTAAATTTATTGTTATCATGGGCAGACTGGAAAATTACAATGCCTGCAATTCATAAAGGTTATTTTGGAAAATCTACGAATATATTATTTGCATACTAATTTGGAACAAAGTATATGTTTTTCCAAAGTTTTTCATTAACTGCTTTTTGCAGTTTGGCCACTAGGTGACCGTATTTAAATGTTAATGAAACCGGAATTCTTTTACTTTCTTCAGGTTCATTTTAAATAATGGACTGGATTATGTTGTTTTGTTATGTTTTTTTGTTTTGTTTTGGTAACCTAGTGTGTTGGTTTAATAAAAGCAATAAGGCACTAAAAGGTTGTGCATTATTGTGAATAAACCACAGGATGAAGTATAAAAGCACTTTGCTTGCATGAAGAAGCCTTTTAAATGCAGCATTCATTTCTCATATAATGTGTGCACTAAATACTGACTGTATAAATCAAATACTGAAAGTACATGTTTATCATTGGGTTAGGCAAAATGTATTATGTTATTATGACCTGAATAAGGATAGGATCAAACTTGGGTTAGTTTGTTTAAGAGTTGGACAGCCTCATTAGTTATTTCCCAAAAAAACAGTTACAAAGGATACATAGGAGCAATTATTATATATACAATGGAAAACAAAAAGGACCTTTGTTTGCCTAAACTAGAATTCAAACCCAGGACCTTTATGCCGTGAGGTGAATGAGCTAACCAAAGTTAATGTCAAAGAATTCATAAAATATTCATACACAGCAGGTATTTAAAACACTGAACTATTCACATCTTTAGGTAACCCTAAAACACAAAATAAAAAAAATGACAAACTATTTTTAGATTAACAGAAAATAGTCAACAAATGTTGGAAATGGTTCAGATCCAAAACTGCCAATCAAATCACAGGAAAAGACTTTACATCACCAATTGCAAAAACAGACATAAAATCTAAATAAAATCTCCAAAAGACAAAAATGTACCTGTAAAAGAAATATCATACTTAAAAAATACAGTGTTTGTAACAATTATCAAGAACAACTAGCATGAAAAAAATTATTTCATTTGGCTTAAGAAATTTCTAAAAGATCAGTTCTGAATAGTATCTGAATATTATTTAACCACTGTATGGAACTTTATTGTTGTTTATTGTCAAGTCAACTTGCCTGTTGTCTACTGGGTCAGAGTGGCATCAATGCTAAATACATCATACATACATAAAATCCAGAAGCCAACTGGATAACAGTATTTACTTTAGTCACACAGACCATAACCCCGTGCAAAAACCAGTGTACATTGATTCTGGTATTTTAGAGTATTACAGTACAGAATGGATTTTTAATATTAACATATGAAATAATTGTAAAAGTTGAAACAGAGTTTAAAGACAATGACACTTTTACTGAAGATGAAAACTGTGAGGTTTTAAAATGGACTGCTGCATCAGTCTAGCAATACAGAAACAGACACACAAAAATAACGACTCTAAAAATGTAAAATGAGTAAATGAAGGGGAAGAAGAGTGTGAAAGAGAGTGTGTGTGTGTGTGTGTGTGTGTGTGTGTGTGTGTGTGAAAGGGAAAGGGTCAGTAAATTGAGAGAGTTGTGATGATGGAAGCAGAGCAGGTACCCTAACCCAGCTAAGTGTGCATCAGGCTCACAGCCAGAGAAAGTATGTTGGAAGGCCAAGAAATATGATCTGTGCAGAAATAAATAGCTGATAAAAAGATGAAGCTGGTGAATACTTGCAACAGAAAGAGTCTTGTACCTTTGTCTATGGAAGCACCTGCCATGTGGTAGAAGCTCAGAGCCGTGTCCACGTCATTTACATTCTTCAGAAAGGTAAAAAAGTTCTCCACTTCCTCAAAAGTAATTCCCTAATGAAGGACAAGGATAGAGAGGAATTCCAATTAATCATAGTGTAAATTCACATACAGTACTTCCATTAGCGCGAGCCTGCATTTTAAGTGCACAGATGCATTTACACTTAAGTATGAAGTGCACCAGGAGTACCTGGAAGATGCACTGTGTTCAGTGATGGCCCATAGCACCCAGTGTTATCCAGGGTGAACATGTTGGGCCACACATTTATTTTTACTAAATATTAGTATAATGCAGGTCCTTAAATCTGATGGACTAAGCAGTTTGTCCAGCCATGACATTATTGACAATAACACACCGCTGACAGCTTCACATTTGTATCAATGCATGACATACAATATTTTCCCAATTTTTTCTTTTTTTTAATTAGCCCTGAGCGCTGTAATTTGGCCACTAGATGGCAGTATATGATTGTTAAAGAGCAGCCAGCCTTCACAAAAAGAAGACTAGATTACACCGTGGATGATCAGTTTAGTAATTATTTTGTTTTCAGTAAATGCATTTATGAATCAAAGAAGTGCAAAGGTGTGGACGAAGTGCACGATAGTGGAGTGCAAAGGCACTCCACTATCGTGCCTAACAATTTTCCTGTAATTTATTCACAATAATGCACGCCCTCTTGCCTTATTAACTGATTTTATTATGTAAAATATAACTTGGAAAAGCCACACATAAGATCTTAATATTTTGTTCATATTGACCTCTACAGGTGATGGGTGCTACTCTATAAATTAGGGACGGAGAGGCATGGCGAGGAGAAAGGCAGTGCAGCAATACCATAATTGAACTCAGTTGAGACAGGTAGCAAACTGTGCTATTAGCTCGTGATAATACGCACTTTATTCAAAAAAACACATCTTTATTTTGTTTTTCTATTTTATTTGTAATAAATATACCAACAACTTTCTGCATCAAACTCTATCCAAGTGTTTTTTTTGTTTTGTTTTTTTTAAACCAACTTTAAATTAATCTGTCTTCTCCTATTTGGTAAAGCCAAGTGGTTACAGGAAAAAAGTCTGAAGTACTGATTCTGTCCTTGAATGCTTAATTTAGATCATGTTACATCATAAAAGTTCACTTCTGGTAACTATGATTCGTTCAGCCAGAATGAATACGTGCTAAGCTGAAATCCCTTGCAGCACTGTGTGTTCACACCTGCAGTTTTATACCTTCCAAAAGCAAAAGTGCTCAAATTTTAAACAACAGAGATGTACTTCATTAAAAAAAAAAAAGATGCACATTTTTGGTAGAGAAATGTTTTAGAAAGCCTAATGTCCTCTGCATTAAACTTTTGCCCAAAAAAGAAAATGAGGATTCAGAAATTGTTTTAACAGAAAGTATGTACTGTGTGCATGTAAGAACATACTAAATGAAAAGACGACCTAGGAGCCGATCAGTCATTCTGAAGTTTTCATGTCCACAAAAGGCCATTTATTTAGCAGAGATATAAATACATCCTGGGCACAGTGCTACTTAGTCCTTAACACATGCACACAGACTTTTTGGTTGCTCACCTGAGCATCTTTAAACATCTTCTTTAGGCCCTTCTGCATCTGTTTAAGCTTGCGTGACTGAACACCGCTGTAGGCCAACAACATTCCTCCAAACTGCCTCTCTGTGATCCTGCCGTCCATTGGGTCATTTCTCTCAAACTACACAAAGGGAGGGAGAGAGAAAGAGAGCAAAAAAGAGATAAAGAGACATCTATGTGTGAACATGCTATTGAATTCCAATGCTAGTCACAATAGCGAGTTCCTTTCCTCATTCCTCTTTTCTTTTTTGTTTTAGAATGTAAATCTTTTTTATGGCTGAATCTACAAGCAGCTGCAGTAAGACCCAATGCAGTCATGCATCATCCAGACAACAAAAGTGAAACAAGCTTATTGCTATGGGCCTGAGTTTAAAATTGCTGAATCTGAGACTTGAGTCTGAGTGGTGATCAGCCTCTGCAGTAAACTGAAAATAGCACATATTAATACTAATGCACACACTATAAAAAAAAAAAAAAAAAAAGTTTTCTTAGACTGCGAAAATGTTAATGCAAGATAATTAAAAAAAAAAAAATACTGACAGAGAGACAAAATCTTAATACATAAATTGTTATAAAAGAATGCTGGTCTAAACTGGTTATAATGGAAGAATAACACAAACACAAAAAATATGTTCTCTCTGTTCTTTCTAGCCTTGGCATTACCAACACCCTCTTCAAAGGTCTTCTCCATCATCAGTATTGGCCATAGTCATACCCCGTAGTCAATTGTTATTACCCCTCAGACAACCCAGTGTCACTCTTCACATGTTTAAAAAATATTTCATAAGATTTAAACTCATCACCAAAATGTCTGACTCCAAACATTTGAAACACCATCACTGCGGATTATTATTCTCCATTTCAGTCTAACCGGAGTTTCCTGAACATATACAAATATAGGGCTGTGATTAACTAAGGAATGAGAGATGGAGTTAGGGAACTGATGGATCTTACATGAGGGCTTGTCTGTGTTAATTATCTATATGTCTGTGTGAAAGAGGAAAAGTGTCAGTGTCTGTACTTCCATTCAGCCAGCCGATAATAAACCTCTTGACTAAATCTGTATTATAAATATTTCAATTGTTATTTTATGACTATAATAAACAATTTTGGCAAGTCCTGTTCATGCTATATAAACATACATAGTAAAAAATGGCCTCAATCTCAAGAACTGACTGTTGCATTCTAATATCACCACCCCATGATGGATGTCACTATAACAAACCTATTAATGTTGTTTTCTTTACTTGGCAGTAGTGTTAATGTCGTGGATGATCAGAATATACTAAACTATTCCAAGTAATCTGTTTTGTTTTTCTCAGTATTTTCCATGATAACGTGTCATAGGGCAATAAATCACTTAATAAAGTGATCTATTTGCCTACTGTGCTTACACACAGAATTTGTCTTCCGCATTCAATCCATTTGTGCAGTGAAACACACATGTATACACAGAGTGAAGTCAGCAAACAGGCCCAGAGCGGTGGGCAGCATTCTATATGGCGACCGGGAAGCAATTGCGGCTTGCTCAAACCCCTTACTTATTTTTACCAAAATAAAATATATATATTGTGAAACTTTCATGCTTACATGATTTTTTAATATGCACTCCTACCTTCCTAAGATTATTTTCTGCTTATACTGAATAATTCCTTACCTCCAGTTTAAGCACGTCATGTTGAAGCTTTCTTTGGAACTCCAGGAAACTCCCAATAGTGAGTTTTCCCTTCAGGTCTGCTCCGAAGAAGTAGGTGGTGAGAGCTGAGCTGCACCCTGTATTCCTCAAAGTGTTACCTGTGGTGGAGCGATCCCTGTGTCTCATGCCCATGCTGGTCTGAGAACGGATTATACTTTGCACCTACATAGATGCACAAAAGATCATGGGAATAATATTACAATTCAATTTATAGGCATTTATGTTTTGTGTGTGACCGTGTGTCTACAGTTACATTCAGAAACCCGTTGGAAGTCATGTAAATGTGGGGACCAAGAGCTAGTTCTTAAAATGCAAATCATTCAGTTTTAAAGCGAAATCATATGTGAAAGCATGGTGGCTAAGTGGTTAGCATGTTCGCCTCTCAGCGCTGGGGATTTCCTTCCACAGTCCAAAGACATGGATTCCAGGTAAATTGAATGCTCTAAATTATACTGGGCAATGTGTGTGTGAATGTGTGTGCGCCCAGCGATGGGTTGGCACCCTGTCCTGGGTGTATCCGCCCAGTGCCCAGGATGTTCTCTCTCTGGATGGGCATGGGAAACCCCACCGCAACCCCAGTAGAGGAATAAGCGGAAGAAAATGGCTGGATGGATGGATGTTTAAAGTTATGGTTATGTTAAAGTTATGTTTAATGTTTGGGTAGTATAAGTATTTGTGGGTAAGTCTCTACAAAATGAATGGAAGTCTGTGTAAGGTCCCCACATTGCATAAAAACTAACACGTGTCTATGTGTGAGCGTTACCTGCTCAAACTCCTCCAGGTCCACCTCACCATCCCCATTTAGATCAAACATCTTAAAAGCAATCTCGAAGTTTCTCTGAGGTGCTGAAGGAAAGACAGAGTGATAACATTCAATCTCCTGCTAAAGAGATTTATCAACATTTTATAAAAAGGCTCTTTGATATCTGCCACATTGCAACTAAAGCTGTTTTAAAACCAAACTGAAGTCAATTAGAATAAATTATATAGCAGCTTTTGAAAACAATATACAATAGATCACAATCTGGTCTGTACAGTTTTGAATGTTAGTTTAAAATGTTAGTGCCATGCCTAACATGAGTTTACTATTAATACAATTACTGCTGGATTATGAGCTGTTCAGTTCAGATATGGCTGTCAGCACATGCAGCACAGCACGTAATGCAACGCATCAATCATTGCAATGACACACACCCTCTGGCTTTCCTTCCTCTCTAGCTGTCCGTCAGGTTTCAGACAACTCCTCTCATGTGTAGGAACCTTGCCTCTTAAATCAGCATGTAGTTTATATCCACAACACATACCTGTATGTCTGTCTGTCTGTCTGAATACAAGTTTAAACTTTAGACATGTATACTGTAGTGCTCCATCAAATTCATCTAATTAAAATTAACATGCTATATGGCACCATGATTCATCTTGCTTTATAGTCACCGCTGTGCACGATCAAAAACCTAAGTGGTATCTACAAATGCAGTTCTCACATGTGAAACCCAGGGCTAAATAATTTTTTTTTTTTTTTTTTTTTTACAAATTGGGTAATGTGATACAAATGAATATATCTTGCTTTATGTATCTACATTCTAGATTTCAGAATCAAAAAATGAGAGCTATGATCTCATATTAATCCCTGGCTGTATTTCTAAAATTATGCATCAGCCTTTGGTGTCAGCAACTTTGGAGAGTGATGTACACACTTAATGAAGTCAGTCCATGTGACCTGGGGCTTTGTGCTTGCTTTTCCATACCTGAACTCAATAATTGTTCTTTTGGCTGGTTCCCTAGGGTGCACCACAGTAGGAAGATCCACATATTTGTTTTGGGAGTTTTCCACCAGATGCCTTTTCAAACTCAATCATTGTTATTTATACAAGCCTGGATCTACAACTGCACAGGTGTATAAATCCCCAAGGGCCATAACAATTTAGTATTGTCATTTTTTTTTAGCTCTTGAGGTAAATGGAATGTGGGAGAAAATAAAAACCTCAGAGAAAACCCACCCTGGCATAGCGAGAACATGCAGACTCCAAAAAGACTTATGTACACACCAATTGCAAATCAAGCCTGGGACTTCCTGCTGTAAGGTGGAGGCAAAAACCGCTACACCACTGTTACATTGCTCAGTTATTATACCATAAGTTCAGTACATGAGTGTGCAAACTGTTTACTGTGAGTATACCACACGCACACACACACTTACTGGAGAGGACAGTTGTGAGGAATATGTAGTCCGAGAAGGAGATGAGGCCACACTCCCCGAGGGTGTAGAAGATGCTGTCCTCATCTGCAAACTTCTCACGTTCCTGAGTGATCTTCTGTTCACCCACCCCCCGAAAAAGTCAGTTACACCACTATTGTTTTCAACCACACAATACATTTATCAAAAGGAACATTTAGCAGATTTACAGCTACATACACAGCATTAACATACTAGCATGCTACCACACAGACAGCACACCAAACATGCAGGTGCATTATACTCATTCAGGTGAACACAGCAGGGGAAGAAGGGAACATGAAGAAAAAACATTATTATCACAGTGTCAAACACATCAGTGAATATCAAACTAACGTGAAATTCTACATAAGACACATGATGTACGGACATCTACTCAGATTTAAACAAAAGCCTTAAGGTTACACAGATACAGTGGAGGTTCTGCCCTGCATTCACTTTCACACAGTGACTACAGAACAACAGAAAAACAACTGCAGTGTATTTGTGTCTCTCTCGCTCTCCCTCTCTCTCTCTCTCTCTCTCACACACACACACACACACACACACACACACACACACACACACACACAGACACA
>JAOUQT010309748.1:2523-26111 GCA_025769995.1 Xyliphius kryptos | reverse complement strand
CCAAAAAAAAAAAAAAAAAAAAAAAACAGACTATGTAGTGAGAAATGTTTTGACACCATCGTACAGATGCAGACAAGTTTCTACACAGTGGTGCTGCCAGTACTGAATATAACAGCTCAAACAAAAAGGCCGCAACTATAAGGTAACAAATATCAGCTTTCCATGACTGCATGATTAAGTTATGTGACAAGTAAATATGGTGTCATGGCAGCACCAAGGATCTTTGATATCCTAAAATCAACAAATAAAAACCCCAAGTTCTACATCTTACTGGTAGAAACCAAGTGCATTTTACATTTAGATTTATATTATAAACCATCTGAATCTTTTTGTAATGAATAAGTAGTATTTAAACAGAACAACATTTAATAAGTTTGAGTAATCTTACAATAAATGTATAAATGCAAGTGGGATATCATGTGAGCTTTCTATTTTAAATACTTTTTTTATTCATTAGTTTACTAATATTATTCATTATTTGACAATTAAGTTATTTGAAACTATACATATATTCCATTACTACCGGTTGCTGTCCATGGTGCTATCAACATTCTGTCGCTTGTCATTGGTCGCATGGATGTGAAAGATTACATCAAGCTGGGATTGTATTTACAGATAAATTGGCTGTCTTAACGACTTGTTTTTTCATTGCATGGCAAAGGGTGGATTGTTGCTTTAATTACATTAAATATATATGTTTTGACTGAAAAAAATGCCCCTATAGTCTCTCTCTCTGTGTGTATGTGTGTGTGTGTGTGTGTGTGTGTGTGTGTGCGCGCTCATGGATTGGCGCCCTGTCTTGGGTGCATTTGCCCAGCCCCTGAGATGCTCTCTCCGTATGTGCATGGGGAACCCCACTGTGACTCTCATAGAAGATGAATCGGAAGATGAATGAATGAATGAAATACAGTGCAGTGTCAAATGCTTCAAAATACAGCTGAATTTTGTAAAGTACTAAAAGATTTGATTAGGCTTGATCAGATTTTTCGGTGGTTATTGGCTCAAAGATACATTTCTAATTGATTTTGGCTCTAAAATACTTGAGTGACCTAAAAGTGTTTTATACTTCAAAATGTAATCTGTGCTTACAAAGCACAGGTTTTATTTTAATACATTAAGTAAACAAGCCAAACAAAAGAGTCAAAAATGCTGGATGGACAGCGTTCTTTTGCAAGGCTCTTAAGCCTTACTGTGTCATTTTGGGATACATACTCAATTTAAATCTTTAAAAGCAGATCAATAAAATGTATTTACCCAGGGTTTTAATTGACATCGCTTCGACCAAGGATTGCCTCTGATAATTTTTTCTTTGTTGCTTAACATATGGTTTGTTAATTCTGAATACCTCTATATAAGGTTAATCAGTTTTAAACATACAACCGATTTATTATTATTTTAAATGTGGTACCACTTTCGTAATGCATTGTTAACACATTTAAAAAGCTGTATAAAGTATTCATAATGTTTTATAATACTTGTCATAAGCTTTTATTTATGTCCATAGATGTACATAACCACACACACACATAAAGTGTTATAAGAACATGCCATAAGGCTTTATAACACAGTGACATAATGCATTTTGAATTACCCATCCATCCATCCATCCATTATCTTTCACTTATTCATGGTGGGGTTCCCCATGCCCATTCAGGGAACAACATCTCGGGTGCTGGGCAGATACACCTAGGACAGGGTGCCAATCTATTGCTGGGCACACACACACATTTACACACACAAACACACACTAAACAGGGCAATTTTAGAGCATTCAATTTACCTGAAATCCATGTTTTTTGGATTGTGGGAGGAAACCGGAGAACCCGGAGAAAACCCACGTAGACACGGGGAGAACATGTAAACTCCACGCAGATCGGGATTTGAACCAGGAGAGGCTGAGAGGCGAACGTGCTAACATTTTGAATTATTCATTTAAAATGTTTATCAACTTATTATAGAGACCAGTAACATAAAGCATCATGTTGAATGAGTGTTTTTTCTCAAAATGACTTTAAAAGTGCTCATAACTGTCTATAAAAGTGTATAAGCTCTTTTTTACAGGAATAAAGTGTTGTCATTAATTACCTCTTTGAAAGACACAGCATATATAGTGATAAATAATGCTCTTCACAGATTTTAATTAAAGTATAATCATCTTGTTTTAGGTCTAAACTTCTAAGCATTCAAAGAATTGTTTAAATTTAAATTTAAAAAAAGTTTAAATAAGTGATTATTATAATGCATTATGTCACTTTGTCAATTATGAACATTAACAAAGGCTTATGACAAATGTTAATGAGCATTATGAATACTTTATATAGCTTTATGAATGCACTTATAATGAACGTATGAATATCAGATACATGAGTAGTGTTAACGAATTATCAACTGCACCTTTTCCAATCTACAGTTTCTGCCACTTTTTTATTGAAAATGGTAACTAACTGCACTACCCGGATTCATAGAAAGTGTTGCCAAATTAGTTTTTATCCTAACTGCTTTTCTGAATAAGCTTACAATGCCACTCAAGGATTCAACAGAAGTCAATTTAAATGTAGAAGTTTTTCTTATTGGAGCGACACGGTGACGTAGGTGTATGCAGGTTCAGATCCTTATCTAGGTGGATTTTCCATGTTCTTCCTGTGTTTATGTGGGTTTTGCATTCTTTAGTTTCCTTCCACAGTCCAAAACATGGATTCAAACCTGCTTGAAATTGCCCCTATCTATTGTGTGTGTGGGTCTGTGTGTATCTGCCTAGCGCCAGTGACATGGACATGGACATGGACGTGGAAGGACACAAGGAACCGCCCTTGAGATTATATGAGAGGAATATGAGATTAAGCCAAAAAAACAAAAAAAAAAGATAAGTTTTCCTTTCCCATTTTTCAAGACACTGAAATATAATTTCCACCTGCTTGCCTAACACCCCTTTCTGCCTTTTATGAATAAAACACTTTTTGTTGATCCTTCGCTCATGTGCCTCCTCCATTCATAATTCTCAAGGCACCACCAGTTCATTCAGGATCACAAGCTTTGTGCCTTTTGACCATAAAACAATGAGGTTTGTTATGACAGTCTCCTATGGGAATTTAAATCTTTTGAGATCTGCCCATATCTCCAAGGACTCTGCTGACATTAAGAGTCCATTCTTCTCTCTATAGAAATTTCTCTGAGCAGAAATGTTTTGTTCCATACAGCCTACATCAAAGAACTAAAAGGTATATTGTAAATGCTTTGCATTTGTAAGTGTGCACGTTTTTTTTACTTGAATTAAATATAATCATTGAATTAGATTATAATTTTCTATAATTTTATATGTTAACCTTTAAATTAAATGTGACCAATTCCCTTCCATATAAAAGCATCTAGCAACAGTTACCCTGCCACAGTAGTGATAATGCTACCTTTACTCTGAAAGCTAGATAGAATCACAATAACAAAAATGTAGTTCACGTGAGCAGCATTTTGCAAATAGATGCTGTGGACTGTTCGAGATAAATGATTGATAAGCATCCAAATATTTTATACATAGTGCATTACTACATTAATTGTTTGTTTTGAGTGTTGTCATTGTAATCACATTACACAATACCATTGTGGCTTTTTAAACCAAAACTGTATCATTTCGCTGATGTCTTGCTGTTCATTAAACATAATCTCACTGTAGGTGTTTGAACCAGAGCCAAGGGCTTGGTGTCTATCCAGCTGTCTGTTTCAAGATAAATACTGATCACTAATATAATTGAGTTATTATAACAACATTTATTTATTAAGAAATCCTTATCTAGCTTAGACTGTAGCATCAGAATGGTAATATGTTTCATCAATGTACCATTAAACATGTCACTGTGCAAGTATTTTAACCACAGACACAACACTGTGCGACTATTTGATGTCTTACTACTCTGTTTGAGTCTTAAACAAAACAAAAAATCACTTATTTTAGATTACTTATTTTAGTAATCAAGTAATCTTTATCTATAGATTGGATCATAATATTGGCATGTTGGTGCTATGTCCACCATGGTTTCATGCAAAACCTATACCTTACTTGATACTTTCCTACCAAACTTTGTATTTTTATATGTTCCTTGACAACCAACTACACATAGCCAAAAATGGTACCACTTCACATAAATCTGTTATTTCTAATGCATTATAAACACATTTATAAAGCTTTACAAAGTCTTCATAATGCTTTATAATACTTGTCATAAGCCCCTGTTAATGTCCATAGATGTACATAACCAGACTCCTAAAGTGTTACAAGAACATGCCATAAAGCTTTTTAACATACATGATGCAAGTGACATGCATTGTAAATTATATATTTTAACTCTTTATTAACTGATTATCGAGACCACTGACATAAAGCCTTATAACGTTTGTGTTTAATGAGTGTTTTTCCTGAAAATGATTAATAAGTGCTTATAACTGTTTATTAAAGCTTATGAGCTCTCTTTACATGCATCAAGTGTTTTTATTAATTACCAATTTGAAAGCATATATATATATATATGCATACATAGTAGTACGTTTATAAAAGCTTATAAATTCTCCTCACAGACTTTACGTAAAGTGTAATCATCTTGCTTTAAATAAGAATGTCTAAATGTCTTTAAACAAGTTCATATTATAATGTATTATGTCACGTTGTGTTAGAAAACCTCACGTCAAGTTGTTATAAAAATTTATAACTATATGATTATGAACATCTATGTACATTTACAAAAAATTCTACAGATAAGAGTGAAGATCTGTGTGTGCGTGTTTCTTAAAATGATAAAGTGATTCATTTTGCCTACTGTGCTTACACACAGAGGAATTTGTCCTCTACATTTAACCCATCAGTGCAGTGAAAAACACACAAATACACACACTGGTGAAGTGAGCACACGTGCCCGGAGCGGTGGGCAGCCTTTTATACGGCGCCCAGGGAGCAATTAGGGTTAGGTGTCTTGCTCAAGGGCACTTCAGCCATAGAACTTGGTGGGACTGGGAATCGAACCATGGCAAATAAGTGTTATTAGACACAATAGTATTAGTTACACCGCTTTCCTTTGTTTTGTTCACAATAATACACAACCTCGACTGCCTTATTGTTTTTATAAAACGTTACAAACGCAGTAATATATATGTTTTAATTCAAAAAAATGTGTTTATTGAAAACACCAATTGTTAATCTGGTGTCCCGCAAGATAATCCTGTCTGCTATCCCAGTAACAGGATACCGGACATTATATACAAGAAATATATACATTATGAGAAAATGATGTATTTTGTATTACAAATTTATACGAATGTGAAGCGGTCAGAGGTGTGTGTTATTGTCAATAATGTCACAGCCGGACAAAGTGCCATGAAATGAGAAATAAAAAAACGTTTGAATTTAATTATAGGAATTGGGAATAAAATGTTCAATACTTGGTGGCAAAACCCTTGTTGGCAAAAACAGCAGTCAAGACGTTTCTTGTAGTTTTTTTTTATAAGGTTTGCACCGACTTCAGCAGTGGCTCCCTCATCTCTGCCGATCATCTTCAAATCTTTAAGGTTCATAGTCATGAATTTGGAAACGTGAAGCTTCAGCTCTCTCCATAGATTGAGGTCAGAAGACTGGCTAGGACATTTCTTATGGAACCACTGCTTTGTTTCCTTGGCGAGCTGTGGTCCCAGCTGTCTTGACATTTACCAGCTTCTCCCATGTAGTTCTTGGCTAATATTGAACTTTTCTCATGATCAGTGAGAATCCACGTGGTGATCTCTTGTATGGAGCTCCAGCCCGAGGTCGATTGACAGTGATGTACTTCTCCAACTTCTGAATAATTACACTGCTGTCATTTTCTCATCCAGTTTCTTACTTATACCCTGACATCTTTAGTCTTGCCCATGGTAAAGGTCTTGGGTCTTTTGGCAGATGGACTTTTCTACAGGTGACCGGTGTCCCTCATTCAGGTAATGACTTCACTGAGATTAGTATGTGTCAGTGGTCTGTGGGTGCCAACATAAGTCATGGTTTTTAGGGGATCTAATACTTATTTCCCTCAATGAAATGTAAATAATTTAATTAATTTAAATATAATTTAATTTTCCAGATTTTCGTTTTAATATTTCATCTCTCACTGGTAAAATAAATCTACTCTAAAAATCATCGATGGTTGAATTATTTGAGTACAAACTTTCAAAATTATGGGGGGGATCAAATACTTATTTCCTTCACTGTACTTTTGTAAAAAGCTCCTATATAATCAAATAAACTTGTGTGTAAAGTTGATTGGCGTTCTGATGGATCTAGAGTGTGAATAAAGCTGCTAATGGGCCAGAATGTTCCTCGAGTTCCAGTAGTGGTGCTGACATGCTACTAAGGTACAGGACCATAAACATTTAAGCTTGAAACAAGACACTAGAGAGACAACGAGATAGTGGAACTTCAACCGGCTAAAAGACCACGGTGTTGTACTTTTTCAGTTCATGGTCTAGGTCCCAAGCTTTGAGAATGCACATGTTCTCCACTGCAGTGCTACATGTGTGAAAGTGCTGGGTTTGTTTCCAAATCCCAAACTGTTAATAAAAAACAGGTCTAATTTGGTCACTGTCCCATGCAAAACCAGTATTTAGCTCTGAAGTGGCACCTTCGCCCCGGATAAGCGCCCCATTTGTATGATGGGCCCCGTCTGGACCTAATGAAGGTGGGGCTTAAACTGTGGGCAGGGACTGATGGACACGCGGTCGTCAGTGCTCCCGGGAGAACGGCGTTCCTAATGTAGAAAGTCAGCTTGTGCTAGTCAGGCCGACTCCGTCTAATGTTCTAGATCATATTACTAGTCATGCTCGAAGAATTAGAACTTACAGGCAGGTGTACAAACAGTGGGGGGGGGGGGGACTGAATGATTCATTCTCTCTCTTCACACAGACAATTCCCACATTAAGTTCCCAGGTCCCTTTGCATCTGCGAGGCAAACCCTGGCGTCTCACTGAGGGGTGTGTGTGTGGAGAAATGCAGTGCCTCTGATTTTGAATAGAGGAACCAAATCAGCAGAGGCTCCCATACAAAGACCCCCCGCCAGGGCCTGAGTGCATCACTGCACGGATTTGGGGGGAGACAACAATGGAGTAGATGAAATAAGAAAGAGAATGTAGAATACATTTTTCTTCTCCAGCGCTCTCGTTCACCCTTTCTCCCTCTCTCTCTTTCTCTCTCCCTCACTCTACCTCCCCATCCTCCAACCGTGCCGACTCTCTCCCAGAGAGATAGATGAATGTGAATGCTGGGGGTCAGGTGGTTAACCCTGGGCTTTTGCAACTGCGGAAGAGCAAGAGTTCCTCTTTAATTTCAGAACTTTACAGATCCAGGTATTTTTATCAGTTGAATCCGGAGAGTTCATATCTGGAACTTTATTTAGTTCCTTCAAACTTTTATGTCAATTACTACCATCTTGCCTTTGCCTTAAGCGAAGCCTGTTGCTTTTTTTTTAAAAGGTCATGTTCAGACTGCAAGTTAGACATTTAGGGTTAATAAATACTTACAACAATGTGGTCTCAATTTGGGTAGCCCCCCCCCTCCCCAACCACCCTAAACATTGAATAAATGGGAAGAAAAATGTAAAGCCTTAATATCCTTAGCCTCACTGTTGGACTTTAACAACAACCAATCGACTTGCACATTTACCGAGAGTGGCATTTGAAGAACATGCTCAACTTTCAACATTAAATTGTAAGATTTTTTTTATTTATTTTTTTTTTATTATTATTTTTTTTTATTGTTTTGCAAACTGCAACTTTCTATATACATAGAAATATTTTATTTATATATTTTGAAGGCTTTATAAACTCCCCCCCCCCCCAGTCTTAAACACATGTTCCTAAAAACTTTTAACATCCATAGCGCAAAATCCTGTCA
This sequence comes from Xyliphius kryptos, assembly GCA_025769995.1. Lineage (NCBI taxonomy): Eukaryota > Metazoa > Chordata > Actinopteri > Siluriformes > Aspredinidae > Xyliphius > Xyliphius kryptos. Next base: position 18,214 of record JAOUQT010309748.1, on the reverse strand, counting down.
TAAAACACTGTGGTGCACAATTGGATATATTTCTATTCGCTGATGAATCCCAGGCACCAAAACCTTGTGGAAAGCCCTTACAGAAAACTATGCAGACCAAATCTGCATGCATCGGTTACACTCTAGTTTTTACACTCTGTCTGTTTTATTAGTTCCATTCTCCAGATAGCTGGACTTTGTAGTTCTGTCATTAGTTTGTAGTCCATCTGCTGCTCCGTACTCTGTCCTCTGATCAGGACCAACCCTAATAGGGTGGCGGATAATTCCCAGCACCGTGGAGGTGTACATAAGCGACCATCATGAATTTAAATAAACTGAATAATGATGTGAACAATTAATATTATAAACCTGGTAGTTACGTGCCTTAAATCTGATTGGCTAAGACTTTTATCCAACCGAGACATTATTGACAATAAGCCACACCTCTGACCGCTTCACATTCAGATCAGTGTGTGATTTTTAAAATCATTGATTGTATGTCATGTTCCATAAATAGAAATACAGATTAATATAAAAAGTGAGCCAGTATCCTGTTACTCAGCAATCGGTGTTTACTTTAAAAAAAAAAAAAAAGGATTAGATCACGTCGTGGAAGACCAGATGATCACCAAAAGAGGTGTAACTGTACTCCGCTTTACGCCGTGACTAAAAAACACCTCTTTCCTGTAATTTATTGAGTAAAAAAAATTCTTTGGTGGTGTTTCATCTGATGAATCTATATATACACATCTTGTCCAAGGTTGCATAGTTACTCCACACTCGCTCAGTTAAGCAGAACTATGTGATTTTGGACACTGTATAGATCCACAAACTTTAATGATAAGTGAATTTAGAACTGACCATCTGTCACTCTAAAGGTCATATTGTTTTTCGTCCGGTTTTGGGAGGCCGTTAAACAGCGGCCGCGATGATAATGGCGTTTAAGACCTGATTGTCGCTGTGGCTGGACCCTGATGTGCGTTGGCCCTTGCTTATTTGGAATGCTCCATTGAACAACAATAGTGCAAGAAGTGGAGCGCTCACTCCCTCCGGCGCCAGACCTTCCCACTATTGTGCTTCTGCATCTTCTGAAGTCATAATAATTAGAATAATTATTTTTCCAAACGATTTATTTGACACAGTGTTGAGGAGTGGGTATGAAACGGGGTCGGAGGATGGTGAAAGGTAAATGACTGGAAATCTATTCCTTTTTTTTGGGGGGGGAGGGTCCTGAGTGTTGGTCATCAAATCATGTTTAGCTGCTTAATATGAAGTATTGACTTTTCGACCAGGTGATCTGTTCTGTTGGGAAACACTCAAGTAAGTTATGGTCCATCTGACAATAGTACGTCCCCTTTTCTCTGTTCTAATGGTCAGGACCCCAATAATGTCGTCACAGAGAAGGGGTTATTTGGTCGGTACATTATTCCTATCCCAGCAGTGTTATATAGCAGACGCTTTTATCCAAAGCGACATACAAGTATCACAACTTGGTTGGGGTTGGTTGGTTGGGGTCAGAACACAGGGTTGAATGAGGGTTAAGGGTTTTGCTCAAGGACCCACATTGGTAACTTCAGTGGAACTGGGATTTGAACCCCCAACCTTCTGATTGATAGTCCAATGCCCTAACCACTGAGCCACCACTCGATTGTAAACGTGAATATAAAATTTTAAAAACATATTTAAAAAAAAAATCAACAAGTTTAAGAAAATTGACCGAAAAGCCTGAGGTCACTATGGAAATTACAGGATGTTAGCGCATGATGTCACTGGTGGAATACAGTGATTAACGGTGTTATGAAACTGCAGGAATGACGGAGTCAGATTCAGGAGATATTTTTCAAATAGATGAAGAAGATGAATCTGCAGTGACTGTGGGGGGTGCTGTCTTTAATAACAACATTCAGCTGTTTAGATTTGAACCCGAGGCAAAAGACACCACCAAAGGGAAGCAAAGCCATTGCGTGGGTCCCGTTTTCCACATACCAGAGTTGTGTTAGTTGTCTCGCGCGAAGTGAGCGCTACAAATAACACAGTGAGTGGATGCTTCTTTTAAAGTTGATAAATTTTGTCCACTTTTTTGAAAATTTGGGTCATTTCTGCATGGGGACGCCACTGTACACTGTATTACTGCAGCCCAAAAGCACAGCCCTTTTGTCATTTTGCACATTTAGTTCATCTGCTTTACTTCTTGGCTTGTTCTCCACCATCAATCTCATGTATGATGTATATACAAACTCCAAATATTGGGGGGCGTTGCTAAACTAACTCTTTTAAGCCAGATTCCTTGAATTTGGAGGAAAAAATGTAACCATCCTTAATCATAAGTTAGGAACTTAATTGTAACTGTATAACTGTATTTTGCATTTTACAAACACAGAAACTACACTTTCCAGATATTTGTCCTATAAATCTCTGGGTGGGGACGAGGTGGATATTCCTGCAAAATCCTTTCCGCAGCTAGTGGCCTGTGAGCCCTGGGGTTCATAAGCTAAAGGAGGTGCACCTCTAAAGGATGGGCAGTTCACTTTATAAACAGAAAGCTTTTCAGATGGGTGGAGAACTTAAATTTATACCCAGGCTGGTACGAATGGAACACCTGGTCCATTCTGTCGTGCAGCACATCCTCTAAACGCACAGTGTCTTCTCCAGTTTTACCCTCAGACATCTTGTTTACGTTCAGCTGCAAGTCCGAGTGCATTAAATGACACGGGAAAAGTGGGCTCAGCCTGCGGAATGAGACGAAGCGTCTCTCTAAATTGGCTGTGCCCGTTTGGCTCCCTCTCCGGCCTCTTTAATCCATGAGATCACTCTTTATCCACCGGGCTGCAGGTGCAATATGGGAGAACATATCGAGCCATCTGATTGGATTAGCCATTTTTGTTGTGCAATGAGAACAAGTGACAGGCGAAAGAAAGAATCTGGAGAATCTATTATTTCTCTCTCTCGCTCGCTTTTACACTCGCTGTTTATCTCTCTTTTCTCTCACTCTCGCTCTCACTATCACTTTTTCACTCTTTTATTCTCTTATTCCTTCTATTTCTCTTAGGTGCTTTCACCTCACAGCAAGAAGAAGGTATTGGGTTTGAATCCTGGTTGTAGTAACCAACTGTCATTTTCCTTGCCCAATCCTTACCTGCTGCAAATAGATTCGAAAGCCACCACTTATTTGCTCTAGCTACCAGTTGTTTAATATTCTTCCTTTTCCAGCTACATAGCTACATATTTAATTGGATCCTTCTGGGTGAAGGCAGCATGTCCTCCCTGTACCTGTGTGGGTTTTGTAGGGGGTGTCTGGGGTCCTCTAAAACACCTAATTTTCTCTACACTCTGTCTCTCACTTTTTTGCTCTCTGTGATTCTCTCTATCGCTCTTCTCATTAGAGCCAGACTCAGAGTCAAATTTGCTTTTTTTTTTTGTAAACGACCAACAGACCCTGGGATTTTTTTTAAAGAATGGGGTAAAATTGGTGTTTTATGTCGTGTTGATGATGGTGAACTCATTTTACATTTTTAATGTCCTGTCTAAATCTTTTTAATATGAAGTATTACTAGCTTTTTCAGTTTGCCTATTTAAATAACTGTTATGTGTTGAGTCAATTTTTTCTGTATTTAAAAAAAAATGGCGGACGGCACGGAGGCCCCTCAGCGCTGCGGATTCTCTGGGTTGTCCGGTTTCCTTCCACAGTCCAAAAACATGGATTTAATGTAATTTGAATGCTATAAATTGCCCCATATAGTGTGTGTGTGTGTGTGTGTGTGTGGCTGTGTGAGTGTGCGTACAGCAATAGGTTGGCGTGCTGTCCTGGATGTATCTGCCCAGCGCCCAAAACATTCTCCCCTGGATGGGCATAGGGAACCTCCCCGCGACCCTCGTGAAGAATTAACTGGAAGATAAAAGATGGATGGATGGAGAAAAGGCTTTTTGTAAAAATATAAGTCATTTCAAGGGGAAAAAATTGTCTTCCCTTTCCTGTCTGTCTCTCTGAGCAGCACAGTGGTAAAGCTGTTAATGCTTCCACCTCACAGCAAGAAGAAGATTCTGGGTTTGAACCCTGGATGTGATGAACACAGGTCTCTTCTTCACGGAGGCTCAATGTCCTACTTGGTCCTGTGTTGGTATGTGTGTGTGTTTCTAGGGTCCCCTAATTCTCTGAAGGCTTCATTATTAATTACTTGTCTCTCTATTTTCATTTTTTCTGTTCTGACTAACTCTTTCTCTGTTATTCTCACTTATATAATTTTTATATAAGTTTTTCTTTCTCTCACCCTCTGTCTTACTCTCTCTGTCTTTATACTCGCCCTGCTTTAATCTTTCTTTTTCTCACTCTTTACTTTCCTGATTTAGTCTGATGCTGTGATTTATTCCTCCATGTAAAGACTTTTACTGATGCATTAACTGATCAGGACATGGGACTTTTACAGAGCACCACATGTGGGGGGGGGGGAAACAGGAAACAAAGGGGAGGCCATGTTTAATCTTCAAACAATTGATTGCTTTTGGTTTGAGTGGTGTTTTTTTTAACCTGTAGATGTAAATGGATTTCTGACATCAGCAACAATGAGCAGGAGAGGAGGGGTTACGGTGAGAGAAGCACGTTCTTTCTAAATCTGAATGTGTAAGACTTTCCGCTGCTATAGTCCTGATGGAGTGTAAGCTGTAACACCAAATATATGTAGACACCTTACTTAATGAGATCTTAGTATCGTAGAATGAGGTGTTATATTAAAACCAATGGGGATATAATAATACCAATTTGTGAAAACACTTTAGTGAAGTGCTGCATTTAAAGCAGGTGGAATTTACATACTGATTTATTACTTTATGTCTTAAAGTCTTTTTCTGTTACACCGAGGAGAAATCATTTACTTAACTTTACTAAGAGCTGGGATATCAAGAATATTCAGTATCATCAAGATAAATTGGGAAGTTGTCAGAAAGGATATGTCCCCCATTTTGCGTATAGCCTCCCAGTTATACCTCCTTTAATTTGCCTTCAGTCACCATCTCATATCACATCTGCCTGCTCAAGTCTCTGTGTCCTGTCACTGTCCACATAAAAAGACTGTATTATTCCATCACACACACACACACACACGTCTGCACACGAAACAACCACATTTGTGTTATTGCTAATTACTTGTCACAATATTGTCTGTGTGTGTTGTGCGACCACAGCCGCAGTGTAATGTGCTCATTTCCAGGTGCAGTGAAATGTAATAGGGACCCATTTTCTTTAAATGGCAATTGGCGCTGTAATAAACAGGAGAACCTCCCGGTGTGGAAACGGAACTGTAAACACTCAGAACAGTAATTCCTTATTAAAATCGGTACAGCTCATGTTTACCATCATCTGACTGCTGTCAGTCGCTTCTGTAAAGGTTTGGAAATGTAATATTTCAAAGCTACAAGGTACAGGAGGGCCTGACGCTAAGCGGAATACTGTTACACCTCTTTTCCTTGATTTATTCACAAGTAGAGGAATTGGCATGCTGCGCTACAGTGGAGCACTTGATAACACCGTGAAAGTTTATATATTTCAAATGAACGTATTATTATAGAGTTAGGTTTGGGGCAATTAAATTTCTGAAATGAATATGTGGAATGAATATAGTGCAAATTGGGACTACGGTGTTCTCGTGATTGCTGAGTAACAGATTATAGACCGCAGTTTATAAAAAACATTGGAAAAATAATGTATTGTAAATCAGGCATTGATACGAATGTGAAGCGCTCAGAGGTGTGTGCTATTGTTAATAATGTCACAACTGGAAGAATGGCTCATCCAATTAGATTTACGGAGTGGAACTAACTGTTTTATATTAAACATTGTAACAACATAGCACTTTATTGTTTTGTGTCAAAAAAAGTCAAAGCTTCGGGAAGCCCAAAACCCAGATTCGGTTCGTCTTCGTGGACTAAATGCTTTCTGGAGCTTAATGGTATTATTTGAATGTTAAATCATGAGTTTGGGTTTGGAGATTCGGAACAGAGCTTGAGGTGGGAGCTCAGTGGTTCGGATGGTTGGGTTTTAATCTGAAATTTGGGTTTAATCTGAAGTTTTAGTCTCATTGTGGTTTAATGGCTGACACGCCATACTGCCCCTAACCATCATGACCAGATACCAACCATGGAGGTTGCGGGTTGAGGTTGCTGGTTGAGGTAAAGTCCTCTTATACATTAAGCACAGGACTGGACGTCAATCACACACTTAGTCACTCAAAAAACAATATAAGGACAATTTAGAGCCAGTTAACGTTGAATCTGTGTTTTTGGACTGTGGGCGGAAACCACAGAAGTTGGAGTGACATTTCTATTCCCACCACATCATTTGGTTCTGGGGTTAAAAACCAAACCCCCAAATGGGGAATGTGTCATATTTAAGACTCATCTCATTATCTTTTGCTTTATCCTATATTAGGGTTATGGGGACCCATTCAGGATCTGGGCAGATACACCGAAGAAAGGGCACCAATTCATCGCTGGGCACACATACACACTATACTGGGGGCAATTAGAAGCAGCCAATTCACCTTGAATCTATGTCTTTGGACTGTAGGGGGAACTCTGTGGCTAGTTAGATCAGTTAGTTAGAGTGTGATTCTAATAACGCCAAGGTCGTGGGTGTGATCCTTGTGCGAGCCACTTAATGTTAAGGACAGATGTAGGCTTGTAGTTAAGAAACCAACCTTATGCCATGTAGGTCCTCGGTTCGATTCCTGGTCGCACCTAGTACTATGGGTGAACCTAGTACCCCAATGGCTCCCCAGGCTTCATGTTTAAGGCTGTCCACCACTCTGGGCACATGTGCTTATTTCACTCAGTGTGTGTATGTATATGTGTGTGTTAAATGTGGAGGACACACTCCTCTGTGTGGAAGTACAGTAGGCAAAATAGATCACTTTATCATGTAACTGGAAAAAAAACGGTAAAAAAACGACCTGGATCCCCAGCACTCATTCATGTCCATTCTAACCACAACACCAGTGCAACGCCAGTGTTTTAGATTAATCAATTACATTAAAGAGTGTATGGCATATATGGATCTGTGGAAAGGAGAACTTACAGGCCGTTACCTGAATCTTGCTGTGGATGTAAATGAAATGCAACCTGAAGCGAAACCTGACATTTATTTGCAGAGGAGAAGTTCACCTCTCCTTGACTTTCTTCCCACTTTTTTATAAGCACTGCGCAGTCAGGGCAAGTGTGTAAACATCTTTTCGTCCCCTCTGCCAACACGCAGGGAACACCTCCAGTTTGGAGCTCCATCTCTGGGCCGCTCCGGGCCATGTGCCTGCTCTGCCAGGCCAGATGCAGCGATGCCAGATGGAGCAGCTAATCACTGGAGCAGCAGGCAGAGCCAATGTGCTTCATCTGACTGTGTTCAGACAGCCGTGGGACCTCCACACTCTGTCTCTTGCTTTTATTTTTTCTTCTACTTTTCAACCGGGATGTTGATGAAAAATATGGCAAACTATTCTCCTGTTGTTACTTTTTAAGCACTATTGTTTAAGAAGAGAGAGGGTTGACTGATTCCTGACCACCATTGAAATTAACAAACAGCAAAGATGATGTAAATCAGAAATAATACAACGCAAAGGCACTAGAGGACGTGGCATTATTGTGAATAAATCACAGGAAAGTGGTGGTGTTGCTTCTTAAAGAACCTGCGGCAGCAGCTGTGGAGTTTATTTCAATGTTTCGAGGAGATGTTGCTGCTACAAAGCAGACGTGCACCCGCACCACAAGGGGGAAGATGACTATTGCTAAACCGTTGCGCAGACCCTGGTCTTCTCCTGTGGGTTTGATGCAGAAAAAGGACAACACTTGGTGATTCCATGGTTTGCTGTAAACTGAACAATGTTACGAAGTTTTATGGAAATGGTTTCTTGCCTTTTTCCCAACATGCATTTTGGTTTGGTCATATAAGGGGGGATGTGTATGCGTGTTGTTTGAGTGAGTGTTGGAGGTTTGATTTAGAACTGATAAAGACTGTGTGTCATATGGACACGGTGACCAAGCAGAGGGGGGCTTTGGACACCCAGCATTTTGGCAGCGCCGGAGCTTGGCACCAAGGTCTGGCTTTTTAACCTATGGCATGGAAAATAACTGTGCTTCCAACTACAGTCTTCGTGGGTGGGATCTTGTGTGGGAAAGAGTCATTTGGGTATAGTCTAATGTGTGGTTTGGGGGCACAGTCATTTAGTGGCAAACCAGGACCGGTTGGTACCATACTGCAAAACCATACCCGAAAGTGTTGTGCTGTCGTGCCTGTGGTGCCGTGTATGGACAGATGGTTAACGGCACCTAACCATAACTTCTAACTCCTAAACTGATGGTTTAGGACCCCCAACCCCCACTCAAATGCTTAAGGGCCCCTAAGCCCTAAACTGATAGTTTAGGGCCCCTAACCCTAATTTCTAACCCCTAAACTGATGGTTTAGGACCCTTGACCCCTACACTAATGCTTAAGGGCCCATAACCCCTAAACTGATGTTTAAGCGCCCCTAAAACGCCCTGATCGTGTGCCAGTCGCTATAGAGATGTTTAAACGCCCTGATCCCAAAACGAGGCCCCGATGTGTCCATCATTTTGGGTGTGTGAGGTGAAGTTTGGCTACCTGCCCGCCTATGGGAACAGCTCCATATGATTTTCCCAGCATGTGTTCCAGTTTGGGGATATAAGTGCGAGTAAGTTGGAGGTTTACTTGATTATTCTGTTTAAAAAGGTTCTTATTCTGCAAAATGGCAACCTGACTTCCCCGGTGGTCCCCGTTCTTTGGATTCACCACAGTATTGTTTATCACGCATCGATACAAGTGTGAAGTGCTCAGAGGTGTGGGTATTTGTCAATAATGACACGGCTGGACAAAGACTCAGCCAATCAGATTTAAGGTGCGCAACTACCTGATTTATAAAGAATGAACATCTGCTTTAATTAAAATACTTTGACGACTAAAACCAGACAAACCAACACTCACCAACTAAACGTTGATTTTTCCATGGCAACGTTTAATTAGTTTGATCTGCAGCTTCACCCGTAAAGCTTCGTTATTCAGTGTGGAATGTAAATCCAGATTGTTATCACTAATTAAATTGCAGTAAAATTGTAAAGCTTCCTCTTTTTCAACGGGATTTTTGTTAACGTGCACAACAGGCAGTGGTATGAAAGCAGAGGGTGGAGATGGATCGCGTTAATGGTGTGAGGACTGCGGCGGATTGTGCCATTTAAAGCGGAGTTGAGATGATACACCACTGTTTCTGACACGTCCCCCGTCGAGATGAATCTGCATTGCTACGTGTTGCTATGCTGAGCTACACTCCGCGTGTCACTCCACTCGATGAAGACTGACACATCGTTTCTCCGGGCTTCGTATAATTATGCAGCCTTCGCATGGCTCCTGTACTCCATGGGGCCTCAGGGGCCCGACGTGCCAGTTATGTGTTTAGTTGAATTATCCCTCATGTTCCGCACTTCCACCTTTCGACCTTATAGGATGACACGAGGTCATCGGAAGTGAGGGAGGAAGTGAGGTCTTAATCCTACATTTGCATTTTTAGCCTGTCCCGGCACAGCGTGTTTCGGCTTGATGATCGCACGCTTAACGTGGAGAAAGTCTTAATGCCTTTGTCTTAGATAAATCCACGTCGTCTTCGCCTGAGCAAAGGGAGGGGGGGGGGAGGGAGAGAGTGGGAACAGCCTGACGGTGAAGAACCTGACACGTCTGTAGGTGTGCAGTGCACGGCTTTTACCAGAGGGATGCACCGTGTATTAATATCTCTGTGATTGGACTTAAGACAGACTCATTTACGTTTTTAAATGCTGGCACATCCAGTGCATGCTGTCTGTACCGCCCACTCCTCATACTCACGCTGCCATCTGTACCACGTCCTGATTCTCCAAGTACATCCTGCATTACAGCGTGAGTCGCAGACCATACCATTGAGCCTCTGTTTTCGCTGACTTTGGATATTAGCGGATTCGCTGTTTGTCAGTTTTCTACACAAATGTAATCGCTGTGATCATGTGACATGGGCATGTCTTATTGTCCCTGCTAAGTTTACCTTGAGAAGTGAAAGTGAAGCTAACACTTTACCTTTAGCGCCACCATGGGACCAACAGGAGTTTGCTGCTTCAGCATGGCATCAGAAAAAAAGAGGGAGTTGAAGAAGGAAATCTATTTAAATCTATTTAATACCTAAGCGCCATTAAGTTCGCCGAAATTGGCCGCATGTATGGAAAGTCGCCGTCCACGATGAGTTCCATTGTGGGGAATGTTTTTGTTTTTTTTATTTAGTTCAATTTGAATATTAAACGTTCATTTATTATTTATATTAGACTTTCATTCATTCATTATCTTCTGCTTAATTTTTTACGAGGGTAGTGGGAGGGGGTTTCCTATGCCCATCCAGGGTAAAACGTCTTGGGCGCTGGGCAGATACACCCAGGACAGCACCCCAATCTATTGCTGAGCACACACTGACTTACAGCCACAAACACACACTATATGGGGCAATTTAGAGCAGCCAATTTACCTTGAATCCATGTTGAAACTTCACCCAGATTGGAAATCGAACCGGAAATCCCCAGCGCTGAGAGGAGAACATACTAACTAACTGCCGCCTATTAGACTTTTAGTGTCATTTTTTTAAATAAAAGTATATAAAATACTGTATATTTAATGTCTTTGTTCTGTTCTCTACATTTATCCTCTATAAAAATCTGTCACATATGTTGGCATCTCTATAATAAAGTGACTGAATTTACATTGATTTAAATGGAAATAGGAGCCTTAGTTTTTTTTTTATTTTACCGATAGTTTGCAGACGGATTAGCAACAAAAACAGAGTTTCCACTGTACATTTTTTATTCATTCATTCATTATCATCCACTTATTCCTTCATTAGGGTCGCGGGGGGGTCCCCATGCCCATCCAGGGGAGAACGTCTCAGGTGCTGAGCAGATACATCCAGGAGAGGGGGCCATTGCTGGGTACACACTCACTCACACAGTAACACACACATACACATGTGGAGCATTCAATTTACCTTCATGTTTTTGAAATGTGGGAGGAAACCGGAGAACCCGGAGGAAACCCACGCAGACACGTTGAGAACATGCAAACTCCACTCAGATTGGGTATCGAACCGGGAATCCCCAGCGCTGAGAGGCGAATGTGCTTAATGGCTGTACGTTTTTAAAAAATAAAAAAATTATTAATGCTCATCTTATTTTATACTCCTTTTATATCCTGAAAAAAGAAGCACATGGCAGACGTGTGCAGCATTCTTGTTGCCATGGTAACCACTATTTGGTTACCCTTCTTTTTAAATTTATGATGATGTTCGGAGGCAAAATGGTGAAACGCAAATATATCCCAGCGTGTTTAAAGCATGGACTTGTTTCACAGTTTCTTAAAGAAATTGATTTTAAATTTACATTGCAGTCTTGTCTGTCTAAATATCTTTCTAAAGGCTACTTTTCAGAAATAAATTAGTTTGGTTTGAAAACACTTGTCTATAAAAGTGGGTTGCGACTTAATGACTGTAAGAACATGTGGGTCCCGGGCCGAGAACACTTCAAAACCCCCTGCTGTATCGTATTGTTACCTTTGTGACATCATGCTTTGATGCATGATACATATTTTTAATATGTAAATGAGCACAATGAATGTTTCGTATCTCCTTCTTTGGATTTGGTATCATTTAAATGCCCCTCCCTCTGAAGCTAGCTGGTCTGAGTAGCTGATAAAATGGAGAGCTGGAGGTTTTTCCTCCCTGTGAAGGTCATGTAATGGAATTTGGGAGTTTATGTGTGTGTTTTGTAGACAGTAGTGGGTGGAGGGGTTGGTGGTGTCTGAACTGTGTCCCGACAGTTGTGACCTGATCTCACACTGTAATGGTGTTGCATTACATCCGGTTCCAGCTTAGTGAGTCTTAAGATTGAGCCTTTTTTTCTCCTGGAGACGGTTGTGACTTTTGGGGGTTTTTCTGGAGGTTTGCCCTTGAGCACAAGTCACGTCTCACATTAATTAACCAATAGTTGCAAAATGACGTCAAATGTATGTAAACAGTCACTTGGTACTACACATTTCTAAATATTTTTTTATTGAATGCATTTGAGAGCAGACTGATGCTAAACTCCTGCAGACTCACAATCGGCATTCCAATTATTACTGTCAAAGCAAAGTGAGTTTGATGTCTGTGCGGTTCTAAAACTGAAAACTGTACTCATTTTCTATTTTCTAGTTTTGTTTTTAATGAAATATTGTACAAATGAAATATTGAGTACTAGCAACTTGTAGCATGCCGTACAGCTTTAGCTTCACATTAGCCACCCCATGTCTTCCCCTCCCCTCTACCCATGGGGCAATCACTCATCTCCCCCACTCTACCTGTATACCAGTCGATATACGGCAACCCCCGTGCATCATCACCTCCACTCTAACCGTGCGTCAAACTGCTACCCGTGCCCCAACTGCTATATATAAAGCACCTTGCGTTTTTTCCTTCACTGTACCCGTGTGCCAGTCGCTATAGAGATGACAAACACCATTGCTTCATATATTTACATATGCAATAAGTAATCAAAATGAAAATGAAGGATATAAAAAAAATGTGTACTTTAATGCAACATTGTATCAAAATTTCAAAGCAACCGGTTAAGAACTTTTGGAGATTTAAGATTTTGAAACAGATGAACTGATACATTTGTATTTATATAGATTTAAAACATAAGGAGGTTTAAGCACCTTGACATCACATTACAGACGTAAGACAAATTTCAATTTTTTTTTTTATTTTACACCAGCAGGTGTATAGAATCAGGCTCCACGCACTTACTTAAAAAAATTAAAGTACTTCCATGTTTGTGGAAACAAGGCCCAGTGCACCTTTGGGATGAATTGGAACTGAGATTGTGAGCCAGACCTATAGCCCAACATCAGTGACTGTGTTGTGCTGGATATGGGATGGGATGCCACAGAACGTTGTGCTTTCGTGTCTCACCAGTAGAGGGCATGTTCATTCATTCTCACATTAAGGTTCTATGCGCAGCTTTGTTTACACAAAGCTGTTTGTTTCGTTTTATTTAAAAGTAGAACTTGATCTTTAAAGCTTAAACGTCTTAAATGAGTAAAAGTGAATCAGTTCAGTCTTTTGTGTCTCCGTCTCGTCCGTGTTTAACACATTTAACAGCTAATTTCACTTCAAACTCCACAATGCGTCTTTCTGAGAGACCAATAGGAGCATAATGAGGCCCATCCTGTGACATCACAGTGCAATAAAACCATCTCCTTTTCTTTTTTCTTCGTATAAAACTCTAAGGTAATTGCAATGGCAAACTCAATGGAGTGTGTTTATCTTGCCTCTCCACCCCGGGATTTGTGGGGAAAATTCACCCCTGGCTTAATCTCGCGTGCACCAGTGCGGAGAGGAACAGGGAGGAAGTATTAAAAGGCAATATTTGAATACATTTCTGAAAGCTGAAGAAGAGCAGATATGGATGCTGTTGAAGTACGAACAGCCTCTTCCTCTGTAAATATCGTGAAGACGGTAAAATAAACAGATGCTGCTCTGGCACTCGTTTTAAAGATGCTCCTGCTTTAAATAAAAGGATACATGGGGTGTTTTATTATGACAAATGAGATTAAATCATTGTAGAAATAATAAAATTAAAGAGAAATAAAAACAAACTCTTCATCATACAGAAACGATGTGTTTTTAAAGATTGGAATAATAAACGAAACATAAATACTTATTTATACATCTTAGATTAATAATTAAATAATGACAATAATAACTTTATAGATTAAGGTATTGGCACACAGCTACAAGAGACAAAGCCAAAGGTGACACCGCCGCAGGAGACACCGCCGCAGGAGACACAGCCGCAGGAGACACAGCTAAAAAAACTCAGCCACAGGAGACACAGCTAAAGAGACTCAGCCACAGGAGACACAGCTGAACTATACACAGCCACAGAAACAAAGTTACAGGAGATGGAGACGCAGCCGCAGGAGACACAGCCAGAGGAGACACAGCTACAGGAGACATAGCTGCACTATACACAACCACAGAAACAAAGTTACAGGATACGCAGCCGCAGGAGACACAGCCACAGTAGACACAGCTAAAGAGACTCAGCCTCAGGAGACACAGGCACTACACAAAACCACAAGAGCCAAAACATTGTTTAATAAATTTACTTGAACAAAAAAAAAGTTTTCTTAACCCAGGCTTTGGTGTATCAAAGTGGAAGGATCAGCGATAATGTGGAATTTAAGAACAATCAAGAACAAAGAAAAGAAAAACGAGGAGGGAAAAATAAAAGAAGCAATAAAACATCTGCTGATAAAACATCAGGTAATGTAGACTGGAGGAAGAAGCGTACAGTGCTACGGCGCGATACGGCAGGTGACCTTCAGTCATGCTCAGCATGGCGGGATGGGGGGCGAGGCGGGGGGCGAGGTGAGGCTCATCACAGCGACACTTTAGAGAGCAGCGCTCTGAGATTTACACAGCTGCAGAGCAAAGTGACACGGAGCTCTATTTAAACTCGCAATATATCTGAACTGATAAAAGTCCTAGCTTCTGGAGTTTTACACCGTCAGGAGCGTTTATCACGCGGCTCTGTAGATGGCACTATTTTAATACCCCTCAGGTGATGAGATTGTAAAGTTCATCACTGGTCCTTCAGAAGAAGCAGCAGAACTGTATGCATGGATGTACTGAGACACCTACAGGAGTTACTATGACATCATAAAGCTCATTGTCTTCTGAAGGCTTCCAACAATTTTTGCTCAGCAATCCATAAGAGCATGAGGTCACATGATCCTCAATCCAGCTTGGTGCGGTCAGTGTAATAGTACCTGGGGAACAGCTAGCTGTCACGCTGGCGTGCCGGTTGTGTGAACGGGTAGCTCGCATGGAGGGGAGCTACCGTAAGCTCGCACGGAAGGGAGCTTAAAGGAGCAGGTAACCAGGTGAGGATTCCAAAGTAGGGAGGTTTATTAGCATGAACGCAAAAACGCACAGAACATGCAAAATAGAACCGACACGCTACAACATGAACTAAACAAACAATACCGGACAGGGACGAAACGGAAGACGAGAGTATATAAAATAAAAGTCCCTGTCATGTGACAACGGAGAACCAATAAACATGAGACAGTTAATTAACTAAACACATGAAACGAGTTAACTAACTGAAACATGAAAAAGGCACACACATAGGGCAGGTGCGCCTAGCGGACCTGACAGTTCGCCCCCTCTTTTTAAACGAGCGTCCACCGCAGGGGGGCGCGATGAGCAAAAAAAAAAAAATCCCCGCCTCCCCGGCGGACCAGGGCTCTCTGTCCCTCAGGCGGACGTCGCGGGGGACGGCCCCGAGCTCTGCGTCCCTCAGGCGGACGACGCGGGGGCCGGTCACGAGGTCCGCATCCCTCAGGCGGACGACGAGGCGGGCGGCCCAAAGTTCTTTGCCCCTTGACCGGCGGTTGGCGGAACTTGGCCTCGGCCTCCGTGGAACTGTCTGCAGTGGCGGATCTGTCTGCAGTGGCGGATCTGTCTGCAGTGGAGGATCTGTCTGCAGTGGAGGATCTGTCTGCAGTGGAGGATCTGTCTGCAGTGGAGGAACTGTCTGCAGTGGAGGAACTGTCTGCAGTGGAGGAACTGTCTGCAGTGGAGGAACTGTCTGCAGTGGAGGAACTGTC
>JAOUQT010309740.1:0-15132 GCA_025769995.1 Xyliphius kryptos | reverse complement strand
AATGTGGGAGGAAACCGGAGAACCCAGAGGAAACCCACGCAGACACGGGGAGAACATGCAAACTCCACCCAGATAGGTATTCGAACCGGAATCCCCAGCGCTGAGAGGCGAATGTGCTAACCACTAAGCCACCGTGCGGCCCCAAAAGGGAGAGATCAAATAGTAAAAATATGAAAAAAATTGTTTTAAAAAAAAAAAACTTGGTGATGGTGACTACTGTGCTTTTATGCACAGAGGAATTGTCCTCTACGTTTAACCCACCCGTGCAGTAAATTACACACATTTGTGAAGTGAGCACATGTTCCTAGAATGGTGGGTAGCCTTGTACATGGTGCCCAGGGAGCAATTGGTGTTAGGTGCCATGCCCAAGGGCACTTCAGCCATAGTACTTGGTCGGAATTGGGGCCTTCAGGTCCCAAAACTGGTTCCTTAACCACAAGCTTACGACTGATGCAATTAAATCATTTACTGGATAAGATCATTGCAGTAATGCGACAATGAATAATGTGCAAAAAATCGATTTGAAAATATGAACATATCTTTGTTTTTAAAGTGTCAATAGTGACAATATTAAATGGTTTAAAGTGTCCAGTATGGAAGCGATCTAAAGTCATCATAGTGCCAAAAACACTTAAAGGAATCCTATTTATTTGTCTTATTTGTTTTTTCCGGTCCCACTGAGTAAAAAGCCTGATGGCTTTAGGAACAAAAGATTTCTTGTGCCTGTCTGTCAAGTAGCTCAGTGGCAGAATTCTCTCACTGAACTTGCTCCTCTGGTTCATAATGATGTATGCAGTGGATGACCATCATCCTCCATGATGGAGAGCTGTTTGCTGAGTGGCCTCCTCTTTGACATTTTAACCAGAGTCCAGATCCACAGCAATTATATGCACACCATTTTATAAGTTTGTAGTGCCTGTTTTATTGGCAAAGATTTGAACATGTCAGCTATTACAAAGCAGATGTTTGTTTTTTTAAAAAGCAGATCCAGCTCACAGTGTTTTCATTAAGGTGTTCATTGGGATTTAGATCAGGGGTCTGTGCAGCCCACATAAACCCTGTGTACAAGTCTACACTGACAACTAGACATCATTCTTTTTGTATTTCTAGAAATTAAAAAGGCAAACAAAGTCCAATCTACACTCTGAAGATCTGTTGTTCGAATTTTAGTCACAGCATGAATGAGTTTCAGTCAAACTTGTTTGAAAGCTTGACCTGGTTACAGTTGTTACCACAGGTTTTGATTACTATTTTTATGTAGGATGTTGTTGTCAGTTGATCAGGTTGCTGTTGGCAACATAATGTGTTTAAATGTACTGAATGAACAGATTTATCTCAGCAGTGGATTTTTTTCATGTAGTTGCTCAGACTTATTGCAAGATAATGTAGCAAACTCAAATTTGGAAATTTCTTTCCCAAAATGATTTTTAGTGTAATATGGGATGATTCTAAAAAAAACTTGCATCATGTGTACAAGTTTCCAACTCAATGTTAATGTAGTTTTGGATCGACACCATCCATCAATCCATCCATCCATTCATTTATTATTGTCTTCGGAATCCTTTACTGTGGGCTATATGGGGCAATTTGGGGCTGTCAATTTACCTTGGATCTATGTTTTTGTATTGTGGGTGGAAACCGGAGAATAACCAACAAAGACAAGGGGCGAATGTGGAAACCCCACCCACCCAGATTGGGATTCAAATTGTGAGGCAACGTTAAGTAACACGAAGATGGAATAACGGTAACCCTTTTTAAAGTTTTGTCAATGGATTAGAGATTCTATTCATTATCTTCCGCTTAATCTTCTGTGCGATCCCATCCAGGGGAAACCGTCTCGGGACAGGGCACCAGGGACTCAGGACAGGGCACCCATCACTGGGCAGACACAGACTATAAGGGGCAATTTAGAGCAGCCAATTTACCTTGAATCCATGTTTTTGGACTGTGGGAGGAAACCGGAGAACCCAGAGGAAACCCACATGGACACGAAGAGAACATGGAAACGCCACCTAGAATGGGATTCAAACCGGGAATCCCCAGCGCTGAGAGTCGAACATGCTAACCACTAAGCCACCGTGCCGCCGTAGACACTCTTATTGTTAATACGTTTTGTGCCGACTTTATACTCAGCAACTCATTCCCCTTATTCACCAGGTTCAAACCGAAATGCGCAAGACGTGGCAACGTTGGACGCTAGCACTTGACTGGAAAAGTCCTGTTGTACTGGCTAACTATCGCTACCACTCAGTGTTAACTAGTAACAGCAGCAGCAGTGTTCAGTCCCAGCCACCAGGCCTTTTGTCCAGCCGTGTGTATCGCTCATCTAGTCGAACCAGCGGCACTTGTGGCTCACACAGTGTTCACATACGCTCACATGCGACCCTGCCAGGGTACGTTCTCAGCAATTCAGACGTCGACAGTCTTCCACCATCCATCCCAGAGGAAAATGAGGATGACGCAAAACATGTGGATGACATAACACTAAGAGAAAATGCACAAGGCTGTACAAAGGTCTCAAATTCTGATTGTCTGGGAGCAAATGCTGAGCACAGTAAAGATGCCATGTACAAAGTGAACCAGACGTTTGTTGATTTTGCTTTTAATGAAAATACTAATGTCCCTGAAAATGTCATCTTAAAAGAGCCTGGACATTTTAAAAGTCTGGATCAAGGAGAAGAACATGAAGTGTAGTATAGAAAGAAAAGCCTCTGAATAAGCTTGTCATGACTATTTCATAAGGCTCAGACAGTTGGAGCATAGTAATTTTGTGTACATTTGGCTTTGGATATGCAACAAGTAATATCCTGTGCCAATAGAAATTTAAGTATAAAAACAAAGTTGTAAATTGGATGCTTAAATAGGGTAGTAACTTAATATGCAGGTAAACAACAGCTTCGATCTTAAAGGTGCTGCTGGCCTACATGTACAGTTACAAATTTCTGAAGATCCAAAATATTGATTCTTCTTTTGGTTCCTTATGGCACTGACACTAGTGGTGACGAAACAATGTCATAAGTATAGTGTGTCTCTACCCTACATGCTTGCTACTGCCTGTAGAACATCATCGCTGGTGGGTGGAAATTAGTCATCTGTATAACTTTTGTATATATTAAAGACAGTGACTTTTCTTGGCATTTTACAATGCATGGCACAAGATACTGGCACAAAAATAATTAACAATAACTTGTAGAAATATTTAAATATTCTTTTGAATGTTTATTAATCGAATATGTGCCATATTCACTTATAATGGGGGGGGGGGGGGGGTTGTAATGATAGACTCCTCTTATTCTGCAGCATCCTCACTGCACTCCAAAACAAAAACTATGAAGCTCAAGAGATTTAAAACACAACACAGAATCCCACAACTCCACAATGAAACATACAACAGAATTTCATGACATTAGGAAAATATTTGGGAATAGCAATTATTATTTTTATTAATAAATATACAAAGTTAGCTGTAAATAACCCGTGTTTATTCATTCATTTTCTTCTGCTTATTCCTTTATGAGGGTCGTGGGGGGGGGTTCCCCAGGCCCATCCAGGGGAGAACGTCTCGGGCGCTGGTCAGGACTCACACTCAGGACAGGGCGCCAATCCACACTCACTCACACAGTCACACACACATACAGGGCTATTTAGTGCATTTCAATTTACCTTCATGGTTTTGGAATGTGGGAGTAAACCGGAGAACCCGGAGGAAACCCACGCAGACACGGGGAGAACATGCGAACTCCACCCAGATAGGGATTCGAACCGGGAATCCCCAGCGCTGAGAGGCGAATGTGCTAACCACTAAGCCACCGTGCAGCCCGGCTTGGAAGATGAAACCAAAAATATCTTGATGAAATCTGGGAGCCTTGTTTTTTGTTTTTGAGTCATTGGCCAGACGTATGGATGCAGTCCTCCAAGCTCATGGAAGTCATACATGATAGTCATTATTGTTTCCAAGGCATCATGAATTTATGTTGTAATGTTATTGCAGCATGTTAGTGTATTCAGAGTAAAGTATATGTATAATTTCAAAATTATTTGTGTATACAAGACATTTGGCCAAGCAAAATCTGAACTTTCTGTTCAATCGATCAGCTACAAGTCAAGTTATTAACTGTTCTTCCTACAACTTGGATATGCAAGTTTTGTGAGGTGTTTCAGTCTTATTGCCATAGGTGTAGAACCTTTAGGACTTTATAGGATCTGTTTGGGGAAGGCCCTTTGCTGTTTCAGCATGACTGTGAGGGCACAGAAAAAGGTCCTTAAAGTATTAGTTTGGTAAGATGGTGTGAAATAACTTAACTGATCCACAAAGAATCCTGACCTCAAGCTCATTAATTTTTGTATAAACTGATTTCTATTTCTATTACATTTTTTCAAATTACTTCTTTTGTGATGCCCTGTGATGCACTTTCTGATTTGACTCTTTATAGATATATGTTTGAGTAAAATGAAAACTGTTCTTTTCTCATTGGGGAAAACCAGAGTTGCCAAAACAGATGGAAGTGTTTTTCTAGGATAACCTTGCATGTTGCTTGATTCATACGTCTTTCGCAAAGATGCACCTGCCCAATTCCAGCCTCGCTGAAGCATCCCCAAATCATCACCGATCCTCCATGTTTCACAGTGGGTGGAAAACGCTGTGTTTTGTACGCCTCTCAAGGTCTCCGTCTAACCATAAGATGACCAGGTGTTGGGCAAAGAAATTGGACTCAGTCCTTTATGGTCCAATCCTTTTGCAAACTTCAGCCTGTGCACTTGCCGTGCACTTTACCACAGCTGCCATTTGCCATTCCTTTTGTAGGTCACTTGATGTCAATCTACGTTTACTGATTGTGGACGCTTGTTTTTTTCTAGAGCTTTTAATAGATTCTTTCCCAAAAAATAGAATATAATGGAAAATTTGATTAATTTTCATAATTCCATTCAAAAAAGTAAAATTTTCATAGATTATAGATTCAGGGCCCACAATTTAAATGATTTCAAATATTTATTAGTTTGAAGTTTGCAGAACATGAATGTTTTAAACTGAGTGTGACACACTAATCATCTCCTAAACAGTAGAGGTGAGGAACAGAATCCAAACTTCCTGAAGTCCAGTGTGAAACATCCATATTCAGTCATGATTAAGGGTTCAATGTCCGGTGCAGGTGTTGGTAAACTCCTTTTTTTAAATCCAAAGTCACCACAACAGTCTACCAGAATGTTTAAGAGGACTTCATGATTCCTTCTGCGAAAGATCTTTATGGAGATGCAGATTTCAGCTTTCAGCAGGACCTGGCCCATGCTCATGCCAGCCAACACCTGCTTTGATGCCCATGCCATCACAGTGCTTGACTGGCCAGCCAACTCACTGGACTTTAACACAATTGAGAATCTATGGGGTATTTTCAAGAGGAAATTGAGGGGCACCAGACCAAACAACAAAGACCAGCTGACAGTGGCCATCAAGGAAATCTGGGCTTCCATAACTCCCAGGTACTGTAATGGACTAATACTAATACTTTAAGGACCTTTCTCTGTGCCCTGGGTCACAGTCATGCTGGAACAGCAAAGACCTTGTCTCAAACTGTTCCTACAAAGACTGAAACACCTCTTACACATCATCACTCCAGATACATCCTTCATCAAATCAGACCTCTCAATCAGAACATAGTTAAAGCTGAGGGCGGCACAGTGACTCAGTGGTTAGCATATTCGCCTATCCGCTTTAACTTTATCTCTTTCTTTTTAATGGGTGACCTAATCATGTCTAAGCCCCATGTGATATGGTTTGGGGTTGAGATAGAACAATAATTCCTGGAGTAACCAATCAGAATAGATTATGTGTCTTCCAGAGCAACACAGTGGGTAACTTCATACCTGGTCTGGAATCCGTTACACCAACAAACAGCAGGAGCTTATAACACTAGATGTCTGGTAGTTTGCATAAACATGGTGACCTAAGATGGAGTCAAATTCCTACTCTAAATGATTCTTTGATTCGACCCCTGGGGCAGCAGGAACGGTGTGAACCCATGAGAATTCCACATGGATAAACAAGAACCAAGACGTTCTGCTGGACCTGCTGTTCGCAGGGAATTTGAGCGGAGGTAAGATGGAAAGTACCTACAACTACAACACTCACACAACAGTTTAAGTAATAAATAAACCTTAAACTACAGATATGATGACGTCCTGGATCAAAGATGACGTCCTGGATCAAGAACAAAAAGAGCAGAGCGGAAGATGAAGAGATGCAGACGATAGACACTGATGTCTGTTATCCTGTAACTTTAGCCTACTGTCAATCTGAATGTCAGTAAGCTGTAAAGTCACACTGTTTCCTCAGTTTTAGGTCTGAAAGTGAATTTAGCTCCAGCATTTACGGTCACCTTATTTCAGAGAAATGCCCCTCAGGCCAGCGCTCACATGCTAAAAGGGTCGTAAGTTCGGCGAGCCTATAAAAAGCAGCGTAGCCTCTGGTTTTCCCACTTGTAGCAGCTCCTGCTGTGATACGACCATTTCAACAGATTCTGTGTAAAATGATCATGCACACTCTGCCCAGACACTTCAGATCAGGAACTGTGCACTTTGAGATCAACATTTTTGCATTAGTTCCTCTTAAAAAGTTTCTCTTATGACTTGCTAATCTAGCCATGTCAGATTCCCATCCATTAGCTCTCTGATTACTGTCCCAGGGCAGATGTAACCAGAAGGATAGCTCTGACTGGTTGATCACAACAGCTTCTGCATGAGCAGATCCAATTTTATCAATGCAGTGGTTAGCACATCTGGACATGGATTCAAGGTAAATCGGCTGCTCTAAATTGCCCCTATGTAGTGTGTTTCTCGATGTGTGTGTCCAGTTCTGCGTGTATCACTCCAGAACACACCTCACCCCACACACACACCCCGCAACCCTAGAACAGGATTAAGCGGAAGATAATAGATAATTAAATACATATGTAATTTAAAACTAACCTTAGGAGGGCTACAATATTTAAATTATGGGATGAAGCTCCAACCATTCTGGGTGGGGTAATGTAAGCTACCAACAACCTCATAAAACTAATAAAAGCATTGGACTTATGTTGTGTTTTTAAACCATTGTTTTTCAGATCCAGACTATGATACTTCCTCCACTATGCTTTACATATCCAGGTGTATTCTAAACTTCATGAATTAAAAAGTTTTATTAATTAAGATTTGTTTAATAAGGTCAGTATTAAATAGTGCTTTTACAGCACTATTTGTTTGTCATCCACCTTTTTATATCCGCTATGTGACCTATAAATATTTCAAAAATATATGAATGTCACCCGTGTAGTGAGAGTCGTGCAGTGTTTGCTGCTGTAAATGAAACACAGCATTCTCTTTTCACAACTCATCTCTCTCTCTCATCCTCTGGAGGTTGAGCTGTTCAGGCACCTCATGGCCTCGAGTGCTGTAATTTCAGATAACTATAATTACTGTAATCAGTGACTATAAACTGTAACAGCACTTTATTTACTCGATTCTGATCTAAGGACTGTTTCATTTATGAACCTTGATAAAATGCTTTCACTGTTAAGTCTGGTTCTAGATTGTGTTAAAGATTTCATCTGTGCCACTGTCATCTCGTGGTGCTCGGGGGCGGGTGGGTGTGTAGGTTGCTGGGTCAGGGGTATTATTGGGAGGCTCTTTTGTTAAGCTGCATTGTGCCTGTACCCATTGTTAGAAAAAGCCCTACTATATAAATAAATTTGACTTGACGGGACAGTATTGAACAGGACTCATGAAAGGTCCAGATGTACCATAGTCCCAATTATCACCCCAAATGCAGTGTTCGGTGACCACCCAGAATCTGTGTCAGCCTCCGGTTTCAGCCTACACACAGAGCAGCTTGGTATTTGCTGGTTTAGTAAAAGTTTCATGCCATGACTGCGCATTAAGAGACCTTCCCGTAACCGTTCGTCTCAGGTCACTCGTGTTTGGTAATGAAAATGAGATCCTGATTGGAGGTCCATCATTTCTGGCTTTCTGCTTCTGGTATAAATGTACAGCCGGTTTAGATTAGCATTCACAGGAGAAAAACATCTGCTACATCTGTACACCACTAACCTCTCTGATTCCCCCTCTCCGCTCCACCATTCGGGCACCACCAAATATTTTACTGAGATTCACAGGTCAGCGCTCTGTCATAACCAATTACAGAATCCGGCTTTAATTGGACCGGGGTTCAAGCACTAACCCAGTGGGAGGTCTCTGAGAGATCAAACCGGTTCAGGATCAGATGAAACACTTTTATGTCTTTTATGTCCCTCCATCAAAGTGTCATTCTCAGATCTTACCGTGAATAAATGTTTCATATGGCAGTTTGCTTTTAACATTCAGTATAGTTACAACAACTCAATTAATAATAATACTGTCTTATAGTAAAACATCAGAACACAGATCAGTACACGTCATGGAAAGAAAAGTATATTAAGACTTATTGTTTTAATAATTTGATTTGAATTAATGTTTTAAAAAGCAAACATTCTTTTTCTTTTTCTGACCAAAGCAAACATGTTGTTTGAAGCATGATTTGGATTTGATTGTGTTTCCAGACAGAATCAGATGATCCCTGAATCTGATCAAAGGCTTTCTGATGGACTCGCGTTCCCTCTCTCAGAAACCACATCTACAGTGTGAGATGAAACCTTCTTTCTGACCTTCACCAATGACATTGCGAGTCAGATGCAGGAAACACAGACAGTATGAACAGAAACAGGGTTCTACTGTTTTAAATATAACCCCTTTTAAAGCACGTTCTAAAAAACTTTTGCCGCAGTGTTGGTTCGTACTCCATACTGATCACTGCTCATTGGTGAGATGATTTACCTAAAGCTGACCTTCAAGCTAAACCTGAAAACACATCTCTCCAACAAGTACTTGATGTTATATTTCCATGGATCCATCATCTTCCGCTTAATCATCTATTTAGGTTGTGTGGGGGTTCCCCATGCCCATCCAGTGGAGAATGTTTCTGGTGCTGGGCACTTACACCTAGGGCAGGTCGTCAATCTATCGCTGCAAACAAACTTACTGAGTCACACACACATACTTTATATTGGATAAATTCAAAGCAGACAATTCACCTTTGAATACAGCTTTTTAGACTGTGGGAGGAAACCGGAGAACCCACACGGACACGGAGAGAACATGAAAACTCAGGATTCAAACTTGGATCCCCTTTGCTGAGAGGTGAACATGCAAACCATTACACCACTATCCTGCCCTTAACAGTTTCCTCTTAATCAGCTGGCTGCTCACTGACCTTCACTTAGGTACTGTCACACATAAGTCACATCCAATAAAAAGCATTTGCATAATATCCATTTTCTGTCTTGCAAACTGTAAGCAGGCTTGAAACAACTCTTTAATATCAGGAGGTGAGTGGGCGGATCTATAATTCTAAGCAGCCTGTGTTTAAAGCATTGAAAGCAACTTTAAAACAGCCATTAGAGTAACTTTAAGCTAAACAAGTAACCACACCCCATTTTCTCTGTCAAGTTCAGATAGGGTTGATGTTAAAGTGGAACTACAGTCTGATGACGTGTCCTCCAACATTTTGACGGAAAAAAAACCACCAGACCTGTGTAATTAAAAAAGAGCTGATTCATTTTCAGGTAAGAGTTTGACCTGCGAGAGGCGAGCAGAGTGCATTTTCAGTTTTGCATTTCACTGAAACAGAGCTGTGACGTCGTCTCCTTTGGGTGAAGAGTTCTGCTTTCCATCAGTCTTATTATAAAAAAAAAAACAGTCAATAAGTTGCTCCACAAAGTCCTGGTTCACATCAAACTCCTCTTCATCACTGTTTACATCACAAACAACCTCGACCATCTGTGGAACTCCCCCACACGGTTCCTCTTATTGTTTAATTTTTTTTTTACTCTATTAGCTGTTTAAAAGTCCATGGAACCATTGGCTGCTCTTTAAGAAATTTCACAATGTGTAGAACCTTCTTAAATGACCTGGAACAGAAAGATTAAAGAATGTTTCATTTTTACTGCTTTGGCTATTTTTACTCATCATAAAAGGAAAAAAAAAAGAAATATTCAAACAAATAGTTTAATAAATGAAGCGGGAGACCGACAGAGAAATACAGATACAGACATCCTCTAAACCTTATTAAGTTCTTCAACACACACTAACACACCACCACCTTGTCATTGACTGCTGATCATCAGCCAACAACGTTAAGGACACAAACAAAGTATGTAGGGAAGCAGATGGACTACAGAATGTAAATAATCACTGGAGTTGAAACAATGGACAATGACAGTTTAAATAAGGATGTGAATCTAATACAGTGGCTGGTGTGTTTACTAAAGAGCTCGAATGCCACAAAATGTTTTTAACTTGAACATGCATAGAAAAAACATAGCTGTCCAAAAGACCTGAAGAACCCAAGACATGAGCAGGAGAATCTGATTTGGTTTTGCTGTAGAAAGCTGAAGGTGAATCCTGTTTTTTTGCACTGACCTCTGACCTCAGTGAACCCTGAAGCGGCCGGTGGATCGACGCAGCGGCCATGCTGCTCTTCTCTGAGAGTGGAATATGAATCTGTGCCTCATGGCTATAGAGCTTATTGGATGGAATAAGTGCAGATGTTTTTAATAATTTGTTTCTCCGCTCTCTCATTTGGCTTCTTTAGAAAGTGATTGGATTTCAGCGCAGGGCCTCAGTTCCATCTTTCTCAGTGAGCAAACTGAACGACTGCACATGCTGGAAATTCACACAAGCATGAATATTTATTGATAAACGAAGAGAACTGAGTTACGCTTTATTTAGCGGCTGGGTTCATTGAATCTGAGCTTTGTTACGTTCTGTACTGGAGCCGAATCATCTGCAGCTTGATCCGTAAAACACAGAGCACTGACTCTCCTGTAGATAATATAATAGCTTTTATATGTGTGGTTTTAATAATCTGTATTATTTGGTTGGTGCATTATTTCTGTTCCAGCCGTGTCACTGAAGTGTTTAAATGAATAAACAGCAGCACTGCTGCACTAAAACCCCTTCACTACATCAGTGTCACTGTAGAACTGACAATAAACAATACAACACCCAAATTATACCTGTTCTGTGATGCTCCTGACCAATAGAGAAGAGAGAACCCACAGGGGACTAACAAAAACAAAGAAAACAGATGGACTACAGTCGTTATTGCAAAACTACAAAGTCCATCTATATGGTAAGTGGAGGAAATGGAGCAGTTTTCATCGATGATGTCTCAGTTTTCGATGGTTGCTTAGGATTTTTTCGTCATGATCACATGATGTGGACACATCTTATAGTACCCATTAATTTTTCCTTGAGAAATGAAAGTAAAGTTTAGGCTTTACTTTCAGCTCCATCGTGGGAACAAAAAAAAATCCCAGATTCAGTAGTAATCAAAGAAAAAGAGCAGAAACACAATCAACTTATTGAAGAAAATCATAAAAAAAATTAGCAGTGGCATAAAGATCGCTGAAATCGGCAGAATGTACAGAGTGCCTTTCACCATAAGTTGAATTTTGGTGAATAAATTATTCGAATCAAAAATGATGGAGAGCAAAGTTAATGCCGTTCAATTAACATAAGTTTTTAGTATTAAACACTACATTCGTTCTCTATAAAATGTGGATTTGGTTTGTATTTTATAATCTCTAAAATGAATTCATTTGATTTGCATTGATCTGAATGGAAATAGGATTTTATCTGGTTTTATCGATTTCAGATTTTTGCATGGATTAGCAACAAAAACAACAGTTTGAATGTACATTGAAAAAATTTCATATTATTTTAATTCTAATTTTGCATTAGTCATTTACCTTGAAAATAGACAGAGAGGCACGTGTCAGACACATGCAGCATCATCGTTGCCAATCATTCGTTTACCAGTTACCTTTCTTTTTAAATTTGTGCGACTTTTGGTGCCAAAATGGCGAAATACAAAAATAATCCACATTCCAGGTTTTGTTCTCAAGTTTTCATTCACTGAGAACAAGTTTTTCAATTTCTTAAAGTAATTGCTCTTACATGCACTTTGCATGCATATGTATGTTTAAATGTATTTTTTAAGTCTATTTTCCAAAAATAAACGTAATGACCATGGGCAAATTTGGGTCCTAGACTGAGACCAGTTGAGAACCCTCTGCTGTAGAGTACAGATGACCTGTAAACTGCGCTCCATAAGAGTTTAGTGTCCTGAGGCTCTAACTAAATCCATATCACCTTCATTCTCCTCTAGCTCAACAGTTCAGCTGTGTAAACTGTGACTTCTACCCCATTTAGGCGGACTAACAACAGGTCGCCGAGTGACCCGCAGTGACCTCGGGCATTCCTAAGAGTGTCTCTGTGAACAAATTTAAGCCTGGTGTCCTCGGGACGGAGCGCGGTGCTGGAAAAGGCTTTCTAAACATTGTGAGGTAAACCAGGCGCTTATAAACTCACTTCAGGCTACGACATTCTTCATGGCATGATGCTATCAAAATATAATCAGACGAACCAACAAACAGCACATTTATCACAACGCCATGTTTATTTCCCTTGTTTGGTTTCGCACTGGCGGTTTTGTGTGGTGATGCCGCTGAGTGTTCTGATCATGTCTGATCATGTTATTTATCTGTGACTGTTGCACATTGTATGGACATCTGTCACCATGTTCCTGTATGAGCTGAGTTGGGAAACCATATTAAGCTTTTTAAACATGACATCGCTGCTTCAACATGAGCTTTGCGAACAGAGTGACATAGATGCTGACTATATCCTAGAACAGAAGGACTGGTCTTGGCCCGGGACCCAGATTTTCTCATGGTCTTTAAATACACAGTAGAAACTTAGAAATGTCCTTAGTGACTTGTTTCGCATTTTTTATATTTGCATTTTGTCATTTTGTTGCCGAACGCCATCACAAATTTAAAGAGAAGGGTAACTGGGGAACAAATGGTGGTTACCATGGCAAAAAGTACATCTGATGTGTGAGTCAATGTGTTTCTTTTTTCTCTTGAAGATAAAATACGGATATAAAATCAGTTGAGCATTAATATTAATTTTCTTTTAGTATTTTTTTTTTTTTTACAGGGTTGAACTACATGCTCAGAACGTGTCCACAAACCACTTTTGGGTCACGAGCCACCAGTTGTGAATCGATGTAGTAAAGGACTGACAGTCTCTCACATCAGTGCAGATTGTTACAGCTGGTCACGTCTCTTGAGTTTACAGTAAGCTTTGTGATGACGTGAGCTTATTCATGCCATTACGCCACAATCTCCGTGGTTAAGTTAAAATGGCTCATCAGTGATGTTACTCATCCTGCTGTTTGATACTACAGTTTCCAGCATCAATGTTGTTTCCATCAAGTATGTCTTCTGGAATATGGAATTTACACATCTGCACATGAAAACAGTTCCAATGGTTCCACATGTTCTTTTCTCTCCACTGTAGATTAATTAGTGGTTACAGTACTGGGCGGAAATCAGTGGTTTCAATTAAGTGATGAGAATATTGAGTCTTTAAGTTCCAGCACTGCTGCAACCTTGAGGAATGTCCCTGATCGTGAATCACGTCTCTGTGCAGGGAAATTAACATCTGCTAGACAGTAAAAGCTCTAAACTTGGGGTTGAAGGTGTTTAGACCTCCACCCTATCCATAATGAACATGCTGAATGTTTGCTTTCATCACATCGTCCCACGCTGGAGCTGCTTGAGGGGCGGCTGATTATTTAAACAAGACCTGATGACTGATATTGTGGTTTTTCCAGCAAGTTCCACTGAGGCCTTAAAAATAATCGGAATTTGATCAAGTGATAGAAATATATAAATCTCGATGTACAAAATGGTGTCCTGTCTCCTCTCTGAATCCATAACACAACCCTCTCGAACCTAATCTTGCTCTAATACAAATGTTCATCACACGCAGCACAGCCTTTTGAACAGTTACCGTATTCTGAAAGTAAACTGTCATTCTGTGTTCAGAGAATGTCTTTTTGTTAAAATCACAATGTAAATAAACAAACCTGAGCGTTTACTGGACTAAACTAGCACAGTAGCATTCACGCTAACAACTCGCTGTTTGTTTCTTGTTTATTGAACTGTTCGTCTCAATAAATGCCACATTTCTTAACTTATTCACTGTTGACATCTTCAGTCTGAGATCAAGCCGAGGATCAAGTGGATCCTGGATCACGTGAGGCGTTATTCTTAAATTATCTGTATAAAATAACGTACTTTGGAAATTGTTTGTCTCTAACTTTTAGAGAAGTTTGTGAAAGGCCATTTTTTTCCTTTACGGTGCACAATTTAAGGTCCATAGCACCAAAGCTGCATGAGTTTGGTTTGCAATCCTGACTTCAACAACATACAGCACATACGAGATAAACTATAACTGAGATTGTGGGATCCTACTATTCAGAATCAGTGTCACATCATGAATACTCCAAATAAATGTAGTAAGTGTGGAAGCTGTAATGGGAGAACCAACTTAGAATGGACATCATTAAAGATCCTGTGGGTGTAAAGTGAAGGCATTTTAATATTTATTTTCCATCCATCCATTATCTTCCGCTTATTTCTCTACTAGGGTCATGGTGGGGTTCCCCATGCCCATCCAGGGGAGAATATTGGACACTGGGCAGATACACCCAGAACAGGGTGCCAATCCATCGCTGGGCACACACTCACTCACAAAAACAAACACTATACGGGGAAATTTAAAGCATTCAATTTACCTGGAATCCATTTTTTTGGGGCTGTGGAAGGAAATGGTAGAACTGGGACGAAACCCAAGTGGACACGGGGAGAACATGGAAACTCGACCCAGATTGGGATTTAAATCGGGAATCCCCAGCGCTAAGAGGCGAAAGTGCTACCCACTAAGTCACCGTGCCCCTTATTATTATTTTTTTAATTTATTTATTATTATTCTGTCTATATAATAAATTCGTTTGCAGAAATATAAAGGCATTGTTATGAATAAAAGAATACTGCAGCTAAAATCTGCATACACATACACACACACTCGTAGGCTTGTGGTTAACGAACCAGCTTTGCGACCTAAAGTTTGACTATCGGTCCCACAAAGAACTATGGCTGAAGTACTCTTGGGAAAGGCACCAAATTCCAATTGATTCTGGATGCTGTGTAT
>JAOUQT010309728.1:0-15134 GCA_025769995.1 Xyliphius kryptos | reverse complement strand
TACTATTGAAATTTTTAAGTGTCCCTTCATACATTGTTCCTCCATTTAAATGCCATATGCAGTGTCATTATAAATAGTTACTTGGCATTCTGCTAGCCTGTGTGCATGTGCCAAAGTCACTATTTCTGTTCCTTGGGCCTTCCACTATCTTCTGGCTTACCCTACATTTACGTGTATACTGTATCGCAACTGCAGCAAATCTCAATATGGTTTTTAGCCTCTAATTTTTATGACATGAGCCATCTATGCAAAATAATTCCTTTCTCAAGTTGCTCGTTTTCTTGGTCTGGTCTTATTTTCAAGTCTTGGTTATCCTCAGTATTACAGTTTTGTGGCTATCTTTTGTAGCAAAAGGTTAGTCTAGCTGCCTCATTGTTGATTCTTAGCACCATGATTGTTAAATTATTATTTTTTTCAGAAATGCTGCACATCTCATCTTTTGGCTATTAGATAGATAAATTTGGCTTGTTCTATTATTCCTGCTACTTCATGCGTCGATCGCATTTCAATCCTCCCTGCTAACACAAGCTTACTAATTTTTGAGCATGCCCAAAATAATGTTTATATATTTTGTTCAGTCAGTCTAGTCATCTAATCTTCCTATTACAGTCCAATATCAGCATAACAGAAGTTTCTTCCATAAAAGCTACAATATATTTTCAGAATAAGGCCTGGTCAGGACTGTTAGTTTAGCTACCTCCAGCTTGAATTGGCTAAATTCCCTCTCTCTGGTTAATGTTTATCTCGCTGTTATATTTCTGATCCATACCTCATTTATCATTTCTTATAATATTAGTGATTTTTCTGGATAATCTTTCACTATATCACTGCAAAATCCTACCCTCTCTAAAAATCCTAGCATTTGTTTTACAGTTATGAGTCTTGGATAGCTCTTTATGGTTTTAACATGTACTTCACCTAAGCATAAGCATTTGCATTTCGAGATTATTCTACCTTGGTATTTTACCTTGTCTGCAGCAACCACAAATTTACTCCTTAATACTCTATTTATATTTTGTTTTTTTTTTTGAAGAACCTGTTCTGTAGCATCCAGGCGCTCCTGTCTTTCATTCGAGACTATCAATAGATCATCACAGTATTGAAAAACACAGGGTGCCTTTCACTCTACGTCCAGGCTTTTGCTTAATTTTTTCATTAAACAAATAGTTTTTCTCAAAGAACACCACATCCGTTTCAGATGCTGTGGATCATTTAATTAATAGGTGTTTCAGTTTCATTGTCTAACCCCTGTATATCAACAGACCCTGAATCTCCCACAATATTAACTCCAGCAATGCTACTGACTCAGAAAGCAAGTGCAGTTTCAGCCCCATCCAGAGACTTCTCAACAGGACAGCTGTTCGGAAAACAATGGAAACATGTCCAGCTCCTTGCTGACACCTTCTGGAAAAGATGGAGAGGAGTATACTTATCTACTTTACAAAAGCGTACGAAATGGACTCACAGGTCAGCAGAAATGAATGGCCGATAGGATTGGTGGTAAAAACCTTTCCAAGCAGTGACGGAAAAATTCGAAAAGTGGAAGTGAGAATCATTCAGGATGGAACAGCGAAACTGTTCAAAAGACCCATTACAGAGCTTATTGTTTTACTATCAGAGACTGAATGATAATACAGTTTAGTAGAAAAGTGGTAACACCACGGGTGGGGAGTGTTACACCTTGGAACTTAGTTCTATAAAAATATATATATATGCATTAAGTCATGTTTATGAACAGTAAACAATTGGTAACTATGACATGCCATATAGAGTTTTGTTGCATAAACCTTAGAAGGGTTTAAATAGTGACTTGGATTCAATGGAGTTCACATATAATAGCAGAGCTCACACTCTTAGTTCAGTCCATACATTCTGAGGAGACATACGTCTTGTACGTAAATAGTAATATTTTGTATTTATGTTAAGAATTAGTAATAATTAGCATGTTTAATATCATTGTATTTTTCATTGTATTTTCAGTTTACAGATCGATCTGGCCACTAAAGTCTTCATTCAAGTGTATTATTGGACGAGTCTTTATTTGTTAACTGTCTGTCTAACTAAATTATTTCTAACTAATTAGTGGGGACAGAACAACAATATATAATCTACATTTGTTCATTTTTAAATGTGTATTGAATGTGAAAACCCTAAAACTGGTTGTGTGTGAAAATCACAGAAGATTAGCATTTTCTGAAATACTCAGACCAGTCCATATATACAATAAATATATACTATAGTATAAACCGTGCATCAGGATGTTAAAAAAAGTGATTTAAGTGATTTATTGTTTATTGTTACATCACCTTTTTTAACATCCTGATGCACGGTTTATACTATAGTATATATTTATTGTATATACTGTATATACTGTACATATACACTATACTTTAAAAGTATTTACTCACCTGCCTTGACTCACATATGAGCTAATCTATAGGGTTAAATAGGACGTTGGTTCACCCTTTGCAGCTAGAACAGCTTCAACTCTTCTAGGAAGGCTGTCCACAAGGTTTAGGAGTGTGATTATGGGATTTTTTGACCATTCCTCCATAAGCGAATCTGTGAGGCCACAAACTGATGTTGGACGAGAAGGCCTGGCTCTTAATCTCCAGGCCTTTTTCATTTTGAATTTCATTCAAAAGATGTTCTATTAGGCTAAGTTCTGGACTCTGTGCAGGCCAGTCAAGTTCATCCACACCAGACTGTGTCATCTATGTCTTTATGAACCCTTATGGGCTTTGTGTACGGGTGCCCAGCCAAACTGTTTCCACAAAGTTGTGAGCATGGAATTGTCCAAAATGTCTTGGTATATCTAAGCATTAATACACCTGTGGCCATGGAAGTGATTGGAACGCCTGATTTCGATAATTTGGATGGCTGAGCAAATACTTGTGGCAATATAAGGCTTTTATTTTTATTAACAGGAAATGGGAGACAAGTCAGGGTCAAGGGAAAGATGAATGCGAGAATGTACAAAGACACCTTAAAAAAACCTCCAGAACGCTCTGAACCTCAGACTGGGGTGAAGGTTATCTTCCGATAGGACACCGACACTAAGCACACAGCCAAGGTGC
This sequence comes from Xyliphius kryptos, assembly GCA_025769995.1. NCBI lineage: Eukaryota > Metazoa > Chordata > Actinopteri > Siluriformes > Aspredinidae > Xyliphius > Xyliphius kryptos. The sequence continues at coordinate 12,057 of JAOUQT010309728.1, read as the reverse complement.
AAATAACAATGGAAAAAACTGCCTAAAAAAGGTGTGACAAGCATATAGAATCATACTCAAAAATACTAAAGGCTGTACTTGCTGCCAAAGGTTTAACAAATTATTGAGCAAAGACTGTGAATATTTATCAATGTTCAAATTAATTCAAACAAACTGTTTTCACTTTGCCTTTATGACGTTTTGTGCCATTATGGGGTATTGTGTGCAGAATCTGAAGTAATGTTGAATTTTACTGTATATATATATATATATATATATATATATATATACAGTAAAATTATTATTACAAATAATTACCAGTGCTTCCTGCAACTTCATGCTTAGAAAGATTGTCAGCACATTTAGCTTTAGAAATGATTAGTGTTAGCAATTGCTATTTTTACTAACCATAAATTAACTGTAAATCAACATTGTTATTACGTTTAAGTATTACCTGTGGCTCAAAATTGAAACGAAGACATAGAATCAATGTTTTGATTGGTTATGATCTACAACCCATAAAGGGCACATACAGATTATTAACCAAAATTGTTTATATTGATTCTACATTATAAAAATAACAGTGGTGCCAGGAAAATAAATAAATAAATAAAAATAGGTAATTATCCACAAGTCGCAACACAGTTTACTATTTTTTTGCCCCTGTTGACATAAGAAAAGATCAAAACGCAAAGAAGTCATGTTTAATTAAATTGCCCATTTAATTAAAATGTCTTAAATATATGAAGTACCATCAAAGAAAAAACATTTACATATACATCAACATTATTTTATTGTTAAATTACAAAATATAAACTGCACAAAGCACTTACATTTTACACATTATTTTTCCTTTTGGAGCTGGCTTTCTGGGGATTTCCACAGTAAAGAGGAGAATGTGCCATGATACAGGGGTTAGACAATGAAACTAAAACACCTGCCATTTTAGTGTGTTTCATGGCTAAATTAGACAAGCCTGGTGGCCATTCTTCATTAATTACACACTGCATTAATAAGAGCGGAGTGTGAAGGTTCATTTAGCAGGATAAGAGCACAGTTTTGCTCAAATGATTGCAATGCACACAACATTATGGGTGACGTACCAGAGTTCAAAAGAGGACAAATCGTTGGTGCACGTCTTGCTGAAGCATCTGTGACCAAGACAGCAAGTCTTTGTGATGTATCAAGAGCCACTTTAGGGTGTTTTGGTCAGGAAGTCAGGAAACGTTTTCCTCCACCAGCATCACGTAGTGACCTGGCCAATATCCTGCAAGAAGAATGGCTTAAAATCCCTCTGACCACTTTACAAGACTTGTATGCGTCATTCCCAAGACAAATTGACACTGTTTTGGCCGCAAAAGGAGGACCTACAACATACTAATAAATTATTGTGGTCTAAAACAAGTTGTTTCAGTTTCATTGTCCAACCCCTGTAGGTACCTAGCATTATGGTTTTATTAGCGTTAGCAAACTATCATTTTTTCAGTGATTCATAATTAAAAGAATAATTAATATGAATTGTTTTTTAACACCCTTGCCTAAGTGTGTTCACCCTTATACTAATACTTTGTTGAATCACTTTTGATGCTAGTACAGCACGGTCTTTTTGGGTAGGAGCCTAACAGAATCGCACATATTGACTTAGCAATATTTGCCCACTCCTCTATGCAAAAATGCTGTAAGATTGCTGGGATATCTCCAGAGTACAGCCCTCTTCAGGTCACTCCACAGATTTTCAATCGGATGCAGATCTGGACACTGGTTGGGCCATTCCAAAACTTTAATCTTCTTCTGATAAAGCCATTCTTTGTATTATTTTGATGTATGCTTTGGGTTGTTGTCGTGCTGAAACGTGAAGTTCCTCAGAACCACAGCCTGAAGCTGCCATTACCAACATGCTTCACTGTTGGTATGGTATTATTTTGGTGATGTGAATTGTTTTTTGGGCCAAACATACCTTTTGGAAATATGGCCAAAAAGTTCAACCTTGGTTTCCTCAGACAATAAAACATTTTTAGATGAGTTTTGATAAATTTAGCTGGGCTTGGATGTTTTTCTTTGTAAGAAAAGGCTTCCGTCTTGCCACCGTACCCATAGCCTAGACATAAGAAGAATACAGGATATTGTTGTCACATGTACTACACAGCCACTTACTGCATTTAACTTTTAACTGAAAAGAGTTTTTGAGAGTTGCCTCAATTGTTTATTCAACTTTTATCCAATGTTGGACATAACTAGCAGTTTCAATTAATGTTGATTCAATGCTTTTTCCTGATGGTAATTCAATGTTGAAAGAGTGTTGATTTTGTCTTGGTCTTGGTTGTTTATTCAACATTTATAACTATCACACATAAAGAACAGTTTCAATGCTAAATCAACATAAAAAATACATTTTTATTCAATTATTTTTAATGATGGTAATTCAGTGTTGAATCAACGTCATTTTGCTATCTGGGCAGTGATATTAATGGCTAGTAATAGCAATGAATAGTTAAAATAAGACAGAAGCAGTAACGTTAGTTAACCATAAATACGCTGTGTTCACATTGCTTAAACAATCAATATTTAAACAAAAAGAGGTCTTAAGCAAGTTAAACACCAAGAATCCTGATTTTTCCACTGAGTGGAAAAACTGAGGGGAGCAACAATGCAAAGCTTTACAAAAGACGTGTCAAACCACGAGGTTGATCTCATGTTCAACAATTCTGAAGTAGATAAAATGGAATATTTTAAGACATGTTTTGTGGTCTACAGAGGGAACCAGAAGGTGGGAATGCATATGTGTCTGAAATGGGAGTGAATAAAATCTAAGAGAAGTGTGTGCTGTAAACCCAGCAAGGAAAAAAACTGTTTGTTAGCATTTTCGTGTTTTTTAACCAAGCAGCATTACATGTCTCAGTGTTGAGAGAAAAGAAACACAGTTGTCACAAACGCAGATGGCATTTTATTGGTTTTTCACATGGTCGTTTGGTAGGTAGAGCTGGCTCCTCATTGTTCAAAATGTTAAACAATATGAATTATAAAAACATACATTCTATTAGGTTTTGTATATACCTCTCTAGCTGTGTTTACTTAACATATTTCTGAAAAACTGTTTTGATACTTCTCCTTTTTTTATAAAGTACAAATGCGACTTGAAGGTGTTTCCACTGACTGGAATTTAAAGCCGTTGTGTCATAAGACAAATACAATAACTCCGTACACATGTTCTCTAATATTTCATTAATCTATTAGAATACAAGAAAAAATTTGAATTATCTAAATGTTGAATTATAATTTAAAATTATTGTCTTCTTTAAACAAGTAACTACCATATTATTACATACTCTACTATTATAGTGAACAGAATCGAATAAAAATCCTACTCCTTCAAATCTAACCAAATCTGTCCAATTTAAAGATAGATCATTTCTAAATCGTATCGTACCGCATGAAACAAGGTATGTATCAGATCATCATTTATTGGAGAGATGCACGCCACTAATACAGTAAAAAGCCATCTATTACAAAATTAGTAGCTAAAATTAATTAATGGTGATAATGTAGATGTAATTACCCCTGCAAAAACAGGTAAGGAGACTATTGCAATTTTATTTTTGAGCACAAGAAAGAACAAACATAGCACAGAGTGTTGGGAAAGCAATAAAGATGGCCGACGGCAACACACAGAAGATAGTCAAGGTAAACAAGCGCCTTCAGGGGCTTATCCACAACACTCTGGCTCTGAAAAACAAAACAAAAAAGTATAGTTATAAATTGAGAATTGTAGAAAACCAACCAAGCACATAAAATAGCATGCATGAAAAAGTCCGGAAACTACCAGACAGGAATTGAGCTAGCACGCTAAGCTAAACCTGGTTAAAAACACACAGAAAAACACGACAGGCAACACGAAGCATAAAGTAGCGTAGACCCGCAGGGAAATCTAACTAAACTGAGCTTAGGAGATTGCTGCTTTCAGATCAGTCTCAGGTGTGGGTAATTAGTGTTCCTGCATGTCTGGAGACATGACAGCAGCAGTTATTTGGACCACAATGATTTATTATTCTCCTTATATAGATATCATTTCATAGTTTCCTATAATGTTATGTACATGCTATGATTCAGTTCATTTTCTGTTACTGTAACATACTTTAACACTGTGATAAGTTTAGGCAAGATAAACACTCAACAAACTAAAATATTTGCAGGGTTGTGTTTGGGCATCCTGCACTTTCTGTGTTTTTGATTAAGTTGATATTTACCATAAAGTATTGACTATGACAGTAATTATAAATATTAATACCAGAAACAATCATTCTAAAATGTATTGTATTTAATTGCTGTAAAGGTAAGAGTAATTTTTTAGCATTACTTATTTATTGGTTTGTCACAGACTGTTAAAGGTTTCGACAGACAGAGATGTTAATTAGCATGTTAGCTGCTTGAGTCACCTGAGACCATTGCTTTGAGATGACTGGGGAAATTCAATCTTATATCATTACTATAGCTTGCATTCACATGCAGGGCTTTTCACTCTTTTATGAAGCAGATTAACTGTTCTAGAGTCTTCACTAAGGCTTCAGGAATAGACAGGAAACTTTTACACATCATCTTTCAGAAGATGAGCCAGAAGCCAGTTGAACAGGTGCAGTATGTACACTTGTTTAATCATCTTGAAATAATTATTTATTTGATTTATAATACAGTTATTTTTAAAATCTAATAATAATCTTCTTGGTTCAATTGTTGTTATACAGATGTCTATGTAGAAAGTAAGGCAACAGCTTTATTGCAACAGCATTAAAAACAGAATTGAAGTATCATGTTGCTTGTTAATGAGCAGCCATGTTTGCTCATATATTTATGTATTTTATTCATAATAAAACATGCAGGAAGGCAAAGTGCAGCTTTAATTTTACACAAGATGGCTTAATGCATGGATATTAGCAGCCTAAATTACTAAAGGGTGACTTGATTGTTACATATTTTGAACTGATTATCATTGTTGGGTTTATTAATATCGATAAATGACACCCTTTTCAAAGTTAAAGATGTCTAACGCTAATGCGCAATTGCATCTCGTTGTGCATGCAAAATTACCCACCTGCTAATTAAAAGTAATTTCATGCCACTCAATATTCTGTAAAGATCCAGTTTAAGCTATACTCGAATCCCACTTGTGAGACTTGCTTTTTTATTTTAAACTTATCTTCAGGTTTACTTCAGATAAGCACAGATCAAAAGATAAATGTTGAAGTGCAATAATGGTGCAAGCGGTTGTGGAGACAGTGTCATAGGAACCTAAGGATCAATGATGTGTATGGGGAGTGAAGGCATATTCGATATCACAATATACTGCAGCTTAAATTGCTAAATAGTTTATGTGGGTTATGATAGAAAGGTAAAAACATACAGTGCAGTACTTGTTTTATATGAGCTTGAGTACACACATACCAGTCAAATGTGCAATGGGCAGTAAGAAACAGATCTGAACTTTGGAGCAATCGGTACAGGCATTCATGCGGATGCTACTTTAACATGTGAAACTTACTGAAACATCATTGCACACAAAGTACACCCCTTTCTATTACAGTGGTCATGGTGAGCAGAATATTATGCCCTGCTACAACTGCAAAGTTTTTCAGAAATGTTTTGAGGAATATATTGTGAGATCTGCTACTGGACCTTACGTACCGGGAAGTACTTCTGTATAACAGGGAGAGCAAAGTGTTGAAGTTACCCTTTCTTACACTTTTATCCTGTATGTATCTCTGCAGCATGAAATAAGTTTTCTGGAAAGTATGGTGAATGTACGGTCTTTGTAGAAGTTATGAGGTAGGGGAAATAAATTGTTAAGTTATAACTTGGGGCTTGTCATGATGACCCCTCTTTGCTATCTCTAACAGGCTGCTAACAACTAGACTAGCAAGTTACTCCTTACCAGAACTTCTGGGAAAAAATATCAGACCATGATAAAATTGTACATTTGAATTGACATTTGGACATTTTTTTTATTTAATCTGTTATGGTACATTTGAAATTTATACACATCAAGTCAAAGGTTTTGCCATTCCCTTCAGTGGTTTTCTTTATTATTTTCTGAATGGATTAATAGTGTATTGCTTAGTAAATATGACGGTTATGGTGCCAGAAGTGGGAAGACCCTTTTGTGGTCTTCTGTGCTAAACATAGATTGGTCATTTTCAACACACTTTTTTGCTATCACAACCGGCACAAATACACATGAAAGAGCCCAAACCAGACTAAAGTTTGGACTACATCCTGATCAACAAGAGATCAAAACAGTCAATAATGTACGCACATGCACAGTGATGTTGAGAATGAAGGTAAGGTTCAAAAGAAAACCAGTGAAGAAGAGAATTTATATGGACTTCAAAAAATTTCAAACTGACTAGTTCAAGTAGCCATACAAAGAGATTTCCAACTCATGGAAGAGGCTTTAGGAACCACATACCAGATTAACTGTGGCAGAAAATAAAGCATGTGATTCTGAAAGATGGTAAGGAGAAAAACTGCAGCAAACACAAGAACTTTAGGGTGATAAAGATACAATAGAATTATGATATGATAGAAATGTGGGGAGAAACAAAGACCAGTGATCTCAGAACTCTACAAAGTCAAGTACAGAATATACTTGAGACATAAGCAAGCTGAGATGGATGTGTATTGACCTGGAAGAAAATGCACAGAAAGTTCAATGCAGGCCTGTATTCTAAATCGTGAAGAAGCTCACCAAACAATTCTAGCCTCATACTGTAAGCCATCAAGGACAAAGATGGAAAGAAACTTGTTAAATCAACGGAGTTTCAAAGTTGGAAAAAACTACTTTGAGGAACTGTAAAGTGGTGAGGAAATGAAAATGCAGTTGGGGAATAGGAACCACCACCATTAAGTAAGAGATTAAGCAAATCAGGCTAGAATATTTTGTTAGAATAGCTATAGAAAGAATATAACTAGAAAGGGTCATAAATCACCGCTGTCCACCAGGTGCATAGAAGGCACACCCTAGCTGGCACTCTCTCCCTTTTCCTGCTGGAAGGCAGAGAAGGTGACGCTAAAAGTACATATCCCTAATACCACTCAGCCATTCGCAGACAAACAGACACACTGTGTGATCTCTATTTAAGTAGCTGAGGAGTCTCCTGATTACACCACTTGAATGTCTAGGAACATTGGTATGCTGACCCTAGTAGCGGCAAGGCAGTAAGATCTTGACTCAAAGTAACAATTATTTTCTCCCCTATATTTTCCTCCTCCTAATCGTGGCCTTTATTAATATCTTTGTTTCCTGTCTGCCTTCCACTGCGTGTTAGGCCTTCCTAACTAGACAATTCATCCATTACATTTAATTATGTTTAATTAACTCTGTCTTCTTTATCTTTCTGATTTGATTTATATACTGCCTTTTTTATGTAAAGTGTCCTTGGGTACAAAGTACAAACTGTTAATCAAAATGGAATTTAATGATGTGGAAGTTTCGAAATTCCATATAATATTCAGAATAAAAGGGGGAAGACCCTTCTGTGATCTTCTAACATAGATTGGTCATTGCCAATACACTTTTCTGCTATCACAACTGGCACAGATACACATGAAAAAATGGCGCATATACATATAAAAAAAGTTAGGACAAAGTACAAATTTAATGCAATTATGGGGAAGTTACAAAATTCCATATATTATTTAAAATAGAACATAGATAAAATGAACCCTTCTTCTAGACAGCCATAATGCTGTAATTGATGCAGTATGTTGTTTGGCTCTATCATGTTGGAAAATGCAAGGGAGACGTTGCTTGGATGGAAGCATATGTTGCTCTAGATCCTGGATATACCTTTCAGCATTGATGGTTTCCTTCCAGATGTGTAAGCTGCCCATGCAACACACATTAAGGCAACCCCATACCATCACAGATGCAGGCTTCTGAACTTGGGTCATCCTTCTTCTGTTTAGTACGAATGACATGGCGTTCCTGATTTCTATTAAGAGCTTCAAATTCTGATTCCTCTAACCACATACTTTTCCACCTTGCCACAGTCCATTTTAAATGAGCCTTGGCCCAGAGAAGACGTCTGTTCTTCTGAAACATTTTTCTGGAAATATTTCTAAGACCATTTTGTGATTTCCAATACAGAAGCATATCTGTATTTGATGCAGTGCCGTCTAAGGGCCCGAAGATCACAGGCACTCAATAGGGTTTTCCACCCTTGACCCTTACGCACAGAGATTCTTCCAGATTCTCTGAATATTTTGATGATATTATGCACTGTAGATGATGATGATATGTTAAAACTCTTTGCAATTTTACACTGTCAAACTCCTTTCTGATATCACTCCACTATTTGTCAGTGCAGAATTAGGGAAATTGGTGATCCTCTTCCCATCTTTACTTCTGAGAGCCGCTGCCACTCCAAGATGCTCTTTTTGGCGACTGTTTTGGAATCGGTTTTGTACAAACACTATAGCCTCCAAGTTTTCAGCTACATTTATCACATATTTGTGGCTGCATTATGGCTGCTAGCTCATGGAGTGGCATGTGGACTTGCCACTGTTTGCTCTGTGATTGGAGGAAAGGCAAAACGCTGTTCGACTCTGTGCTTATTGCTAACGATGCTACATACTTTCAATCCACATACAACTGTAAGGCATCCTTGAAAGGTGCTATATAAGTTGAATGTATTATTATTATTTTTATTATAGCAACATGTTCTCAAAAGACACTAGACAGTACTTGATCTTTGAATGATTAATTAAGACTAACTTGAGACATGTGTGCTAATAATTAGCGTATCAGTACAGTTTTACCTTATTATGAATGTACCGAGAAGCCATCTTATATATTAAAGATGGGACCAGTGTAGTTCTCCTGACGTTCTGACAGGAAGTTTATAACAAGAACTATATATATATATAACAAGAAGGGCCAGTGGAATTACTATATCGTGGACAAGCAATTGAAGATCACAGACGATTTAATAAATTATTCTTTTTTTCAGTCAACTACATTAAAGAAGAGGGAGTAAAATAGTCACAAAGAGAATTTGAATATGGAATTTTGGCTTTTATTATAGAAAATTCATGTTACTGTAATGGAGGCAAAGAAAATAAGGGCTATGGAATCCTGTCTTTCAGCTGTGCTGGGTCAGATTAAAGCAGAGTGAGATCTGCAGGTTATTTAGGGTCAGGTTAGTTCAAGACATTTATTACTCATGAATAACATCAGCTTAGTATCAACGCCATGAAAGGTAGTACCAATTAAAGAGAAAACTTTTGGATTAGTTATTAAAGAAGTAAGAGCAGAATAGTCACAATAAGGAATTTGACTGAGTTACATAGTTTTAGAGCAGCAACATAAAAAAAATCGGACACCTACTGAGAACATTTTGAATCTTGCAACAGTCAGAAATCCAGAGGCGCAGGATCTGTGGGTGTGAAAGGGAAAGAACAAGATGGATTAACACAATGAGGTAGGAAATTAATATATAATCCAGCAGATGACTGGATGCAAGTGCACTGCTTAGTTTTGGATGCACTGAAGGCAGAGAGACCATAAAAGAAAGTGTTACAGTAGTGAAGCGATTTTTAGTATTACATTTTAGTATTAGTGTCGAAATCGAGAGGGCAGATGAGTGTAGTATTATGGAGACAAAATAATGCAGTCATAAGGAGAAGTTTAAATTGTATTTCACATTTAAGGGAGGAGTCGATCAGAACACCAAGGCTTTTCTTAACTTGATCCATTCTTCGAAGTTGGTTATGCATAAATGCGTCAACTGAACAGCGTTTGTGAATGGGTGAGACTGATGTAGATTTGAAAGTTTTAGTAAAGCAGTAAATTAAGACCATGTTTTGTATAATATGGCCTAAAGAAGCAGCCATGGCCTAATCTGTCAGATGGTTTGGGGCTAAGTAACCTGCTGATGTGCCATTGAGCTTGGCATATAAACCCTTTCTCCCTGACCGCTTCAATAGGGTGCAGCTCACTGCTACAGTTATGTGTGCTCACTGCATCCCTGGATGGGTTAATTGCAAAGTATGTTGTATTAATTATTATTTAAGAAGAGATGTATAAAATGACGATAATGTGGCCAAAGACAGAGCCCTGAAGCACACCTCATGCTGCAGTAATAGTGGCACTAACAGAAATAATGTGCCACCTGTTAGCAAGATAGGACAGAAACCTGGCTATAGCTACTACTCTTGTAGGCTATTCTCATACTCATCTCATGGGATCACGGGTGTACCACAAATTTGGCTTTCTTCAATGCGGACGTGGACTGTTTAACAACTGTAACTCCCTGGTATCAGAGGATGATGCACAGGTTGTTTGTCTTACTCTGTAAATACTACCCACTGCAGACAGACAGACATGCTTGTTTTTTTTATTTTTCCCCCTACTTTTCTTCCCTTAATGTAAAGTGACCTTGAGTTTGTGAAAGAGGCTATAAAGGTTTAACATATTATTATAATTATTACTATTATTTTTGGGGCAGTTAAAATGGTTCCCATAGCAGACAAAAACAAATCATGACTGCATAAGTAAATGCATATATGCACCTCATTGTCCTAGACTACCCTTGCAAATCAAGACCAAAAAAAAATGAGCATGATGATGCTCTGTTTGGCTCTTGCTTCCACACACTTCATCCCTGCAGGCTTGAATTAAGTCCTGAGAGCAGCTGGGTCTTGCATCTGGCATACAGAAAAGATGAAAGTGGAATTCTGGGACTCGTTGAGACAGTCGCAGGACTGGATTTAAAAAGAGCAGATACCTTCATCAGAGCAATATTTTTGGAGTGAATCATCAAGCCCAAGAGATGAGCATTATGTGGTTTATTTTGAAATTTATTTACCCCAGAAGTCAAAAGTTGGGGTTGAATTTACTTCATTTGTGATCTCTTTGCTTTAAAGATACAAATCATGGCCCGCAGACATGTCTTTTGTTAGCAAGTTAGCCATCTTAGAATGTTTTGTGTTTAAATTCAATACATATGTGTACTGATGGCTCTTTAAGTATCCACAGTTCCCAAAAAAACAGAAACCTTAGTTTCTGTTGTGTCTTTCCATACATCATGTACAAGGGTGAGCCAAAAACTATTCTGCTCTCCAGTTATATTAAACCATCACAATAAGTCTAAAGGAGTCCATTTCTGAACGCATATTGACGATTAGAGATGATTTCCTCTACCTGATATTCTTCCAGGTTCATCCCCTTCATTACTGTTGATTATTCACTAGTCTAAGTGTTCATCTGTAGGAATAGAATCAGCTTTATTAATACACAAACGCAAGGTATCCGTTTCCGACTGTTGCTGTCGCTCTACCCAATACACACAATATACACCCAACTTTATTAGGAACAATTGCTTGTCAACAAAAATATCTAATCAGCCAATCACATGGCTGCAGCTCAATGCATTTAGGTATGTAGAGGTGGTCAAGACAACTTGCTGCGAACTGGGAATTAGAATGGAGAAGAAATGTGATTTAAGTGACTTCGAACAAGGCATGGTTGTCGGTTCTGTTAGGAGTATCTTTTATTAAAAGGAGGACCAGTAAGACAAATCAAACAACACAATCTATTTTATTAATAAAAAGAAAGAATTTAGTGTTTGCTAAGAGATCTCTGCGACCTTGTTCTAAGTGCAGATTATTGCTCTTATAAGTAGGTCCACCTTGGGGGGGATTCCAAGGTTCTCTCTACCGAATGGAAGATCGACCAGAATGAAATGCCCAAGTCTAATCGCTGTTCCTATTTTATAGCTCACTCCTTCTTCGTCTCAGCCTGAAATTGTACACCAGCTCAATCCAGCTCAGACCATCTCTTTTTTGTCCAGACCGTGTGGAGCCAATTACAGCAGATACAAGGGTTTATCAGCTGTAGATTCCCAGATCAAATTGCCATATCATCAGTGCCCTAAGACAGCTGCGTCTTGTGTACAGCAGGAACACTTTGTTCAGTGTACCCTTCTAGACTTAACTTGCAGGTAAAAGCAGATTAAAATGTAATATATATAAAATGTAATATCCCACTATATAATATATATATATTTATACAGGGGTTAGACAATGAAA